>BQNB010060754.1:0-36790 GCA_026074375.1 Tanacetum coccineum
ATTTGGTATCCGTTTACGCTAATTGTTGATTTCTAGTTTACGCGATTTAACTATATAATAAGAATTAAAGTAAACGCGTACAAGAAAAAAAATAATTAGTAAAATAGATGACGTCGTAAATGACCTGAAAATACGGAATGTTACATCCAAGTCGCTGTCTAATATCACATACTCCATATTTTCTCAAACTTCCTTTAACCCTTCATTCTCCTTCACTTCTTCTTCCAATGTTAACTTGTATCCACGAAACTTTCCAGGAAACTGGATGACAACGCCCTCCTTGGTTGTCACCTTTTTCTTCCATTCCATGACTGACTCTCCCTTAACATCCTTTATGGTCATTTTCTCTTTGATATGGCATGGGTAAAGACCAATTGGAACTCGGGTCCTACGATTTGTTCTCTTCATCCTAAGTCCTGTCTCTGGCTCAATGAAACTCTTACGCCCAGTTGCAAAGACGGTTCCCCAACGGAACTTCCTATGGGAACGGGAAGGCATAGCTAACTAATAACGAGGCAATACGCCCTAAATCAGCTATGGGTAGGCGACAAAACTAAGGCGATAACTTAATAAAATAGGAAATATAAAAGCTACGCAAAATAGAGGGGAAGCATAGCAGTTATAAAAAATAAACACTTGAGCCCTAAATGCATCTACATGAAGGACCCCTAGGTTATAGTCTAGGCTCAACCACTACTTCCTCTATATCTTTGCTCTGAACCCATCTGTCACATAACCTGCCAGAGCGGAAACTCGAGGTGCGACGAGAAATGGGAATCATCACAACACTTTTTGCTTTACTAAAAGGAGAAACTGAAAACATGCACATAAAATACAAGGTAGAGATCAACAATGTCCCATGAAAATACCCAAAACATAACAACAAAAATCATAAGGCATCTAACATTTAACATTAAGCAGTTCACGCCAGATTTCATGACATGCAAACATTTAAACATCCTAACAAAGCATGGCCTTTAACATTCATCATCCAAAACAAATAACGAAATCTAGATAACTAAACTTCGCCAGCTGCCTACTGCCATCTACCACTCTTTGATATTTGTGATTTTCCTAACTTTAAAAAACCTCATTCCTCCTTAGCAGAATACCTAAAAATGATGCTTATCCAATTCAACACAATATTTGGTGAGAAAACAACAAAGGGTTTGCAAAACACAAACATAAACCAATATCCGATCCAAAACAATTTAACCAATTCATGCAATTATAAAACAATATGCTTGCACGGAAATTATGTTAACTAACATATAAGCTAACATGTAATTTAATCAAATCAAACACTCAAACACCAAGCAGACGACCTCAATCGCTCTTGGATCATACCAAATCCTTTTCCCTCTAGCTCAGGCCATGGATACCCGCAAGTAACCCTCCTGACTAGGCCACACATCAATATCACATCACATAACATGTACACAATAACCTTATCAGTCCCAATAATATGTCTCATGCATTTTACTCTAAACAGCACAATTACATTAATTCAAAACATATTTCAAATCACTTGCTCATTTCCATCCCTCATTTTTAAAAACAATTTAAAAAGCGGACTATAACTCACCTGAATAGCGCAAAATGTGCGCAGCTTCTTCAAAATCCTATCACACAACTAATACAAATAAAATAAACACACTGTTCACGCGACAAGCAAAAGCTCTACGATCCATGCAACATACAATATGATGGATGTATAAAAGGTTGATTAACCATCATGGGTCACCCCGACACAATGACCAAAGCCCTTTTTCCTTTAACCACTTCTTAACTCCATCTTACACTATGTATTAACTACAATTTGTTCAAAATTGCAGAATTTTAGTGTAACTTAGCCTCGTATAAAACCCTTAACACTTGCTGAACCGTTCATAAATTATAACCAAAACCATCTAAGTTCATTTTATTAGTTTACTAACTACCTCCTTTGTGATTCCCAATTACCTCATAACATGTGCACTATCCCAAATGAAAATCATACTTTAAACTGTCGCAATTCTCGGATCTCGATTTGCACACATCTAAAAAAAGAAAGGCATCTATCATTAGACCCTCTATTTAGACACAAAATCATAAGCTCTCCTTCTAGGGTTGTATTTATATAGTACAAGAGAATAATTAATCATTAGATTGGCTAACCTTAATTCCACTATTAAGTTAGGGGTTTATCCCCTAAACAATGACCTATAACCTGACATTAATTACACTGTTTTGACAACTTTTCTTGTAACCAATATTTTAATACTTAACCAATTTCTAGACTACTCCTTAAATCAATTCCAGGCGAGACTTTTGCGATAAAAATAACATCTTTGAACTAGAATTTAGGCTTCTGAATCAATAAAAACACGTTTCTAACATCAAGATAGCTTCAGTTGAACACAGCCCTAAATTTCTAATTCTGCTCAACTCAGAAATCAGTAAATCTAACGCGATCTAACCCTAACTATTTACACCAATAAGATCCTAATTAAACATTAAACATTCTAATATGATCAAAAAAATCCTTAATTACTGAAGTTTTTATAAACCCTAATGATCCATCATATTAATTGTTATATGTTTTAAAGAAAACTAAACAAAAGCTTAATTGAACATACCTAAACCTTGATTCTTGAAACACTAATCACTATACTCGTTTCTTGATGAAAAAAATCTTTTTTCTTCACTATTAAAAGGTTCGGACGATCACTAGGGGAGACGGGAGAGAACAAGAGCTTTAGGGTTTTTGTTAGAATTTTATTTATACTAAATAGAAATCCTTATTAATATCAAATCCGATTTATCATTTTTTCTTTATTCCTAACTCTTCCGAACTCCCCTTTAATTATATAATATTTTTATTTTTTTTATTTAATATATTAATTTTACTAATTATCTTCATTACTAGTTTTCAAATAAAGAACCTAAGCAAATTTGGGTAAACCTTCTTACGTAAACCAACTTACTAAACATTCTAAAAATAACTTTGTTCATTTTTACATTTCACTTTCCTATATTAAGAAAGTCTACTCTATTTCGCCAAATCTCACTCATTTAACTTATTGACTATCATAATACATTTTCCTATTCGCTAGTACATAAACAACAAAATTATCCCAAGTATTGACTGTAGCAATGCATGCTATCCGTCTATTACTTGTTCCATTATCAACTATTTACGAACAATGGAATACTTATCGCTAAAAACACCAACAAACCAAATGAGATGACCATACACCTAAAAATGATATCATGCACTTATTCAAACCACTTAGCACACATAAACTACACATAGCACACAAGAATCACACAAAATGAACTCTTAGTCATTTTTAAAGGTTTTACTAACCTGATTAAATCACAGATGTTACACCTGCTCAGGCATTAACTGCAATCCAAACTATGGCTGACCTTTCCCAAAAATGGCACGATAGGTCGACTAGTAAGAGGGTGAGTAATGATAGCTCAGCAGGGATTGCAGTTATCATAAATAAAATCTATAAAAGCTCTGAGAACCAGGAAGAACGACTTAGAGAGGAGAATGTGCATACTATTAAAGTAGGATGTGAAAACTGTGGAGGAGCTCACCTTAACAAGGAATGTCCGCTACACGAAGAGGTTAAAAGCATCAAGGAAGTCAAGTATGGAGATTTTAGACAAACCTTCCTAAATAATAACGAGAATGGTGCTAGATATCTTGTAGGTCCATCGGGATACTACACTCATATGGATAATGGCCCGCCTTTCAATGAAAAGAAACCAAGCCTCGAGGAACTAATGAACAAGCACATTGAAGAGTCGCCACAGAAAAGAGCAAAAATGGAAGAATGGATGAAGAAGCTTCAGGAGAGCATATAATTAAATACTAGGAACAAAAACGCTTCATTAAAGAATTTGGAGACACATATTGAGCGGCTGGCAAAAGATTACAAAGCAAAGGCTGCTAATAAAGTTCAAGATTCGTCAGTTGTCCAGTGCAAAGCAATCTTTGCTAACAATGAAGCACTGACAGATGAAGCCTCCTCTAAGGGAACTACTGAACTCTAAGGAGTATCTTTTATTTCTGATGATAATGTGCAGGTTCTCGAGGAAACAGAGGAAAGGCCACAAGAAGACTTGCCATGCCAACTACCACCAAAAGAATTGAATCCAGGAAGTTTTACTCTTCCTTATACAATCGGTAGTTTGAACTTTTATGCAATGGCAGACTTAGGAGCTAGTGTTAATATCATGCCAAGATCGATGTTTAACCATCTAAAATTATCAAATCTGAAAAAGACTGATATGTTGGTTGAAATGGCAGATATGACGAAAAAGGTTCATGTAGGAATTGTTGAGAACGTACTGGTTAAAATCGATAAGTTTTTATTCCCCTCTGACTTTATGATTATCGATATGCTAGGTGACCCTAATGAAACCATGATTCAGATAGACCATTCCTTGCCACTATTCATGCTAGGATTGATGTTTTTGATAAGGAAATTTCATTAGGGGTCGGGGATGACAAGATTGTTTTTGATATGAATGGTAAAGTGCACCATCCGGTTGGCCTCGTCGAAAATGCGTGTATGATTAGTGACGTTCAAGAGGAAGAATCATTTAACCCTCTTGAAATAGGCAATGACCTTTTCTCGTACGAGTCCTTTTTGTGTTTAGAGTTCGAAAAGCATAACCACCTGTGTTTAACTAAGCAAAACAACGAAGACACTTTTGTTAGTTCTGATATGCAGGAAGATCGCGAAGGAGAAAAAGGGATGACAAAGATGGCTGCACCTAAGACAACAACTCCAAGATTACATTGCTGTAGACGACTTTAGGTTTTGAGTGATGGCAAATTTGAGTTTTGGCCCACCCGTAACCCAACTATGAAAGCATGCAAAAGGGGAGATAGAATCTATGGATTAGATGAACATGAAGCCTTGAAACAGTGGCATTGTCATCTTGATAATGAAAGACGATGCATGAAGGGAAGAAATATGTCGTTCCCTGACTTTTTCTTGGTAAGGTATGGGGGCAGCGAGCTTGATGATTCGATCAGGGCAAGAAGATACAATGAATGGTGTACTGAAAACAATAGTCACCGAGATTATAAAAGCACTTCAACACCAAACATTGAAAGTGATACCTTAGCCCCTCAAAGAATTATTCATCCTAGTAACCAGGAGGATCCGATTCTAAGCACTAAATCCTATTTCCCCAACTCTTCACCGATAAACCAAAACAAACTGCAGCCGTGGAATTATTCATTCGAGGAATGGTTAAAAGTAAAGATCAGACACACAAATGTGGACAAATCTATAAAGAGTGCAGTGCTCAACGAATGGATCCTTGATAGTTTTGATGTGGAAGCTGATTTTGCAGGAATATGTAATGACCCATATTCATGGAGTTTAGATGAATACAAGGCAGTGTTCGATATCAATATTGAGCAGTTGGCAAACGAGTACAAGCTAAGAATAAGAAAGAAGGGGTATGTTGGTATGTACTTAAATACACATACCTTTTTACCTAATTAAACAAGCTAAAAAGACCAATAATGACTAAAAACAAATAAAAATGCATTGTATATGTATATTTTATGATTTGTGTCTTGCAGGTATCGGATATTCAAGAAAAGGACAAAAACAATGGCAAAATAGAAAAAGCCGAGCACGGGAATGAAAAGAGCGCGGAAACCCAAAGCCGAAGGCCTGCCTATCTTTCACGGACCAACCCGGACCCATTTTATTGGGCCGGGTCAGCCCATTAAGGGTTATACTTATAAACCCTTAAACTTAAATCCATTTACAAAACTTTGATCCAATCTATTCCTATAATACTTTCCTGGCCCAAATAAACAAAACCAAGCCCAATCCCTTTTATAAACATGGTCAACGATACAAGGAGGGGTCAAAATTATTGTTGCTCTTTCTCCTTTCCCTTTCATTTTTACACAGGACACAGAGCAGGGTAAATCCTCCCATACACACGCATCAAGTGCTTCTAGAAGGCAATTGCTGACACATATGACACATTTGGGAGCCACGCTGGCAATCCCACATCATTTGATTGGATGATGGGACGTATACACAATCCAACGGCTCAAAGATTGAAGTTTTAAAGGTTGTTATGGATCAAAAGCCAAGATTAGAAATTGGGGAGCGTCCTGGAAGGCTAGAAGGTTCCTCTCACCCCTATAAAATGAGGCCTTCACACACAGAGCAAGAGGGGTAGGATTTTAGCTTAGCTTAATAATAATTTAGCTTATTGAATTCATTTTTAGCTTATTGTCTTTAATTTGATGTATTTTCCTTTTTAAAAGTTTGTAACTCACTTTGATTATCAATAAAATTTTAGTTGTTGTTTAATACATGTTTTTACTTATTGCACTTATGGTTTGATTAAGCTCAATTTCAATCTAATAAGCTCTTTAAGCTCTTAATAACTACTTAAGTTAGCTTATACTTTGTTAAGCCTTCAAAAGCTTAACTGAGTTTAGATACCTAAATTGCCAAAAATGGGCCACCCGTACCCACCTAGTGGGTCTGGGCCAGCCCAATTACATATTAAACCCTTTTATTATAAACCCTTTAACCCAAAAAGTCCATATTCCCTATTATTATCAAACCGGCCCAAACTGCCAACCACCTGGCCCAACCCTTATACACATAACACTGTTATCCCAAAACCTTTTATCCCCTAACACCATTAGTCCCTAAAGCTAACGGTTGGCAACCTATCACCCACCCCAGGACCAATTATTCTCATACAAGGTCGGATGGATGCAATACCAATATATAGGTTAAGGGGCCATACTTGCCACTTTTGCAAACTTATTACCCTACACCCTAATTATACCCCCTAGTAATTCCGCCAAGAGATATTGTATATCTCTCACACATGCATTGTGTGTTTTAACCCTGCAACTAGAAAACAAAAAAAATGTCACCTTCCTACTCACCCCACACCACAAACATCCAAACTCTACCTTGGCAATCCTACGATTTCTAATTGGGCAAAGGAATGAGACAAGAAATCAAGGGTGAGGATCACTGGCTTGGGGAGCAAGAGAAAATGGAGGGCTAAGATTGAGCCTTAAGCCTCTAAGCAAACTAGCACAACAAGCACAACACACTGCTTATAAAAAGGAGAAGAAGACGGAGATTGAAGACCAACTAGGAGTAGGAGTAGGAGTAGATTAATTTAAGTTTTAATGTATTTAAATTATGTTTTTAGTCTTTTAAATTCTGTCATTTAACATTTCAAAGTATTGTAATCACTTTATGTTTTAATGAAATTTTAAGTTTTATGGTTATATGCAAATCTGTCCCTTTTTATATTTTTTATGTCATTAAGTCATTTTTGTTCAAAAAGCCAATTCCATAAGCTCTTCTAAACTATTATAATCTGTTTTATTTATTTAAGGTCTCTCAAAGAAAGTTTAAGCAAGGTTATTGTTTCATCAACAAAGATTTAAATTTAAGCTTTTTGGATGATAAGCTGCAATGGAAGAGCTTATGGGTTATCTTATAGTTGCTTATTTATAAGCAAGGATAGGTTTTAGAGCTTATTAGGTAAATAGAAAGTCCCTGTTCAGCTGGGATAAAAGGTACTTTTTTTTATTCTTCTTTTTCTCTTTTTGAGCTTATTTTCCGCCAATGCTTATTATCAGCTTATTCATGCTTATCTGTGCTTATTTTTGTCGTAACTATGCTTAATATGTCTTTAAATTACTTATTTGATCTTATTTGATACATGTTTTATTCTGTTTTAGCTTAAATATGGTTTTTCATATCTTAAAGGGGTGTTTGGGACAACAGCCAAAATGGGTCATTTTAGTTTAAAAAGTTGTGGGTCATTTGGCAAACTTATGCAAGCTTTTTTAAGTTGTTATCAAACTGTTTTTCAAAGTTTTTAATTTTGAAAATTTGTTTTAAGGTTTTTCTAAAAAAGTCTTTGAAACTGTGGTTCAAATCAGTTGGCACATAGCTTATTTGATTAAGTTGTTTAAACCTGTTTTTGAGCCAAGTTTTTGTGTTGTTCTTGAGTCATAATGCAATAGTTAAGAGTCTTTTTGGTTTACTCTTGTTTTGTTCAATCTGTCAAAACTGTCAGTCAATTTTTTTGTTTAAAAATGGCCATTTTCAAATCATTTTTGCAGTTAGTTTAAAGTGTTTTTAGATTGTGAATTTTTAAGCATAAGTTCCTCTTAAGCTAGTCTCCATCTGTTTTAAGTTGTTTTCCATTTTTGAGCTTATTTATCAGCCTATTTTGAGGCCTGCTTATTGCACTTTGTCAATTTGAGAAAACTAAAAAATAGACAATCTGTGTATGACAGCCTTTTCTTAAGCCTTTTTAATAGCTTATTGGTTTTTCAAACTCTATCTTCTTTGCATTTTTAGATTGCTTATTGGTAATAGTTTTTAGGGGTACAAGTCTTAAAGCCATAAGGATCCCTTAAGGTGCTTGAAAATAAGCCCAAAAGTGGACCCTTTGGCTGTTTGTCTTCCTATTCTTGTCCCGTTTTGCTAATGGCTTAATTTAGCTTTTTTGCTTATTTTTAAATGCTTATTTATCTTATATTTGCTTATTAGGAGTAGTTGATTAGCTGTTCTTGCTTATTTGAGTTTTTCAATAGCTTATTTATCCAAAAATTGGCCAACAGTTAAGTTATTTAGGCCTTAGCTTTAAAAAGCTAATCTGTCCCATTTAGTTGCTTATTTTAAGCCTATTTTTGAGGTTCAAATAATCTATCTTTTTTAAAGTTGCTTACTTTTGAGTAATTTATAAGTTTAAAAAAAAGAAAAAAGAAAAAAAAAATTATCAAAAAGGGAGACCCAAGGTTTGAACCCCGGACCTCCCCTTTAACAAGCAAACATCCCACACACACTCCCTATTAACCATTGTGCTACATTAGCTCATCCATCATCACTTGCACAAACAAATCTCTTATACTCACTTTAGCCCAATAAGCCCACAAGCCTTTTCTGATTATTTTGTAGCTTATTTGATAAGCTGGGATCACCATCTTATTTTTCCTAGGCTTTTCATAGTATTTAGGACTTTTCTGCGTTTTTCCAGATTTTATTAATTTAGTTTACTATTTTTAATTAATTTTTCTTTTTAAATCAGTAATTAATTTATAATAATTAAAATCAAAATCAAAAAAATATAATTCTTTTTTTTTAATTTTCTTTTATCGTGTAGGACCTAAGAAAAATAGATTTACATTCATAGAGTTATTTTTGCAAAATTTTGTTTTTCAAAGAACGGGATTTGAATCCCGTTTACGTTTTTCGTATTTTTAAGCTCAAATCACTTTCGTTTTTGATCTAGTTTTCTTTATTATTTCTTTTTAGTCACTTAGGATTAGGAAAAGTTAAAAAAGTCAATTTAGGATTAAATTTAATATTTCGGTTATTCAAGTGCCGTTTTACGTTTCCGTTTTAGGTTTTAACTTAAATTGCTTTCGTTTTAGGGTTTCTTTTTTTAAAACTTTGTGGATAACGAAGCGAGAGACCGATACTTCCGGTAATACTATACTACTATTATTGATATTATCCTATTTATTATATATTTATATATATTTATTATATATTTATAGGTATTAAAAGGGAGACCTGTCATTTTTTGGCGCCGTTGCCGGGGAGGTGTGTACGATCATCGAGTTGAAGTTTGTTGTGCCTTGAAGACCCTTCCTTGTGAAGTTATTTTCTTTATAAAAATATAAAAATACAAAAATATTTTTCACTTTTCCCTTTTATTTGTATATATAAAAAAACAAGAAAAATAAAAATTAAAAAACATTGTCCTAAATAAAGTATAAACAATTCATCATATATAATGCTTTCAATTGAAGCATTATCATAATATGTTTCGAACCTAAAGAACAAAAAACTTACCTTTTGTTGTCTCTTGCGAGGTACGTTCACTCTTTGAAAGAGAAACAAACTCTAATGACGGGTATAGGTGGGTTGTTTCTTTTGTTTACGAGAACTATACCAAAGGAGAAGGTTTTTAATAGCTTTGAGCTTTCCCGTCTCCGCGTCTACCTTTAGTGCGTTTTTCTTTTTAAAGAGTTACCGTGAAGCTTGTTGATTAATTGGTTTAAGTTGTCTTATCTCATTTTGTCCTTTAATAAAATGAATTGTTTAAAAAACCTAAAAACCCAAAAATAATCTTCTTTTTGTTCTTATCTATTTAATTCTTTTCTTAACCCTCTATATTATAACAACCCAAGAATTTTCATCAAATGCAAAACCTATTTTACTATTATCACAATTGTACGGGGAAATTTTTCGCTTTATTACATTACTTATATATCTCAGTATGTCATAACTAAAGTAGACAAGCTCTCGCAACCTATCTATGGACAATCCTCGTCTTTAATATTTGTCAAGCAAAATCATTAATATGTCAAGTCAATATCAACATTATCCTTATTACAACGTACAGTATTCCCTATATATACCATTCACACCGATATATCATAAGGGGCTTTAAAAACCGTTATCGTATATCTTAAACCCTATTCCATGATGCTAATTCTAAAGTGAATTCGCACAGTACTAAAGATATGTACAAGTAATTTTGATATTCTCATTTGAAATATAAAATTCCCTTCAAGTCAAAGTACAAATCTCTAAAGCTCATGTACAAGTCATTTAGCAGTTGATCTCTGAAAAAATAGCGTTTTTACCTCCTTTTCTTTCTTAATTTCTAACCATCATTTTGTACAAGATAACTATAATAATTATACAAATATATAAACCTAGATTAATTTATTCTTAAACTTTCATACTCTGTATGCACTCAAACCCTATTTAAAACCATAAACACTAAAACTGAGCTAGTTATAAACATGACTCGTTTCTCATTTTTATCCATTGTAAACTTAACCATACTTGAAATAAGTTATAATAACATAAATTACAACATTTTCAATCATAATCCATTATCATTTCATCATTCTACTTCAATTATACAAGAAACGAATCCAGAAAACCCTAAACGAGCCCTAGTTGAACCCGTACTCCCATTTCTTCAATTCTAATCCGTTTTAACCCAAACAAATTGCTAATCTTTGCTAATTAGTTTAATCCCAGACCTTAAAAACCTATTCCATATTTCCTTCAATCATTTATAACACTATGTACATTGTTAAAACTTTGAAGGAAACGTCTGAACCAATATAGACCGGTCTTACTATATGACCATGTGTAACCCCCTCTAAATTGCTACCAAGTGCAAATAACTTATGTGAATCTCTTCTAGAAACCCTTAATCAGCTTACCCACCTTCTCTTACCTTTCCATGGCCAAAATTGAAGGCACATGATGGCCTTGTTGTCCATCTTCTAGCCGTGACACCTAAACACCCCTAAAAACCTTCCACCTTGCAATACTACCATCTCTAGACCTCAATACTCATCATGTAGCTTCAACACATCACCCCCCTAGCTGCTCCACACGTCTCTTATACCAGAATAAAGATTCTTAACCTCTTTGGTCTGAATACTATAAATAGGGACTTATGTCTTATTTCAAACTGCGCACACCATCTCTTCTTTCTCAAACCATAAGCAGCAATCTTTGCTCTAATAGATTTCCTAAGTGAATCTTATGAAGCTCAAGTACAGAAAAGGAAGCAAAGAAGTAACCAAGAAACGGAACGCAGGGAGTCGTTTTCTTTGGCGTACAAAGCCGAAAGTCCCGATTCTGACCCGTTTCCACCATTTTTGATCCTTGAAGCTCAAACCCAGGTTTTGAATGTTCTACTTCTGCTACTACACCCTTATAATGTTCATATGATCCCTAAATTACGCTTGTTAATGTTCAAACCCAATTCATGTTCATTTTTTCTGTTTTGGATCAAAAACTGTACACCGAAACCCTAATTTCGCGGTTTTTCTTAAAGCTAATGTCTATAATGTAAATATTGTTATAATCTATCTAGCATGCTTAACTAATGTTAAAATAACTACTTTATTGATTAATGAAGGAATTTGAACTTAAAACCCGCGCGTTTACGTTTTGAAACCCTAATTTGACCCGTTTTGCTTCCTAGCTTAACGAATCATTATATTAAACTTGTGTTATGTTAAAACTTCATATTTTAGTTTATTATAACTTATAAATGTCTATTGAAATGTTTACAAATAAGCTTTGCATAGCTAATTTTGGACATATTTTGTAATTATAATCCATGCAAGGGGTATATATCGTAACTTTCTGAAACTTATAACTAAAGGGGCTGAATATGTCATTTATCTTGTTATAACTATTGGGGTCTATTATGTCACTTTTAAAAGTCTCCAAGGTTTACTTGGTATATCGTTAAAAGTTAAAGGTCCAAAGTCGTAAATAATGCAACCCTAGGGTCTACTTGCAATTTTCAAACCCAGGGTTCTAAATGTAACATTTGAAAAAGTATAAAATTCATGCTCATACTTTATTTGACATAATTAATTAACGTTCTCGTGCTTAACATTTCAATATTGATATAACGCTTAAAAACCGTTTATATCGTCTCACAATACTTAGGGAGCTTCATATTTAAGGAGTGTCATTCTGGTATTACATTCTGAAGAGGTGTTGGCGTTTACGATTTAAAGTGCCCTAGCTTCCTCAAACGTTTATGAATGACTTGCTGTATTTATATGGTACGAACGGTGATACATAATTCCAACCTCTTCAATCTAAAACATCACTAACTCTTAAACCAAGTTATAAAAGTACAATCTTCTAAAGGATTGAATTATTTCTACTCAGGTTGTTGACATGCATATTTACTATCTTTTCTACTATATCAACATTCCTGGTTAGCTTTGTGATAAGTCGTCAGCTTTCATTTCAGATTAATTATTAAATTACCTACAGGTGAAGTTCCTTAACTCGCCTTATTTATTTTACATGTTTTATAAACCCGCAAGGGGAATACATGCTTGTTACAAACTCTTTTATATACTCATAACAATGTGATTACTTTTTCATAAGACTTATGAATTCATAATCTCAAATATCTTATAAACCGTTGCACCTACTATCAATAATCATGGAATGCAAAAGTGTTATGCTAAAACTATATGCTATCCTAATATATCATTGCCTAGGTACATGGAAATATCTATTTGGATAGTATCTCCCAATATCTCTTTAATGTCTCTTTGGGTAATATCTCCCAATATTTATTTGGGTAATATCTCTCAATATCTCTTAAATATCTCCCAATATCTCTTAAATATCTCTTTGGGTAATATCTCCCAATGTCTCTTTGGGTAGTATCTCCCAATATCTCTTTAATATCTCTTTATCTCTTTATGTGATTCATGAGTTTAGGGTGATAATACTGTTCACTATGACAATAATGTTCTTCATAACAATTATTCCTGCAATACCAACATTTCCAATTATGATAACTTGTATTTAACTATTACATTTCAAACCTATGAATTTCACTCAACCTTTGTGTTGACCCTTTTTAGCATGTTTATCTCAGGTAATTAAGCAAGTTGCGGTACAGAGTGGCATGGACTCGAAGGTGGCTGAACTGTTATCATTCAAACATAATGTTTTAGATTTTGGGACCTGCATTTTGTAAAAACTCTGAATATAATGAATGATAACTAAATTTTTCCAACAACGTCTCTTTTAAAGTTGTTTTCTATGATTATGATTGTTGTATCCATGAAGTAATACCCCAGATTATCTTCCGCTGCTATATTGTAAAAATGGGGGTGTTACAGATTGGTATCAGCGCCATGGTTATAGAGAACAAGGTCAAAACCTTAACTATAACCACATTTCATTTTTTAGCCATCAAAGTCCTCCGTGCCACTACATTCCGGAACAAGTAAGTAAAGATACATATCATATTATACTATTACCATAATACTTATGTTATTACCAACTGGGTTTTTATTAGAACGATGGTCTTCTCCTAACCAACTCTGACTACGATATTGAGGTGCTTTTTCCTTTTGAATTTTCTCAAACTATACTTCAGTTTCACCGGATTACTTCCCAGCTTCATCAGGAAGCAGTTCTTTTAACTTCTTCAGAAAACTCTAACGATAATATGATTCCACCGGTAATCTCATCTTGTCTACATAATACTTATTTGTAGGACAGTACAAGCAATTTATGTATGGATATTACCTATTTCATCACAGATCCTATTACTCCACCAGCTATTATTGACTCATATACTGGTATTACTCACATCATTACTATTTGATTCTCGATATTTCTTTGTTCCTGAAGAACTATTACCACCTAAGAAGCGAATTTGTTCCTCATCTTCTTCCTCAACTACGTTATCTAATTCATCCTGGAATCAAACCTGTGATTTGGTATCACCATCTTCCTCAGTTTATACTCCTACCTCACCTCAGATATTTGAAAAATGTCCAATTAAGATGTATCTGAAAAACAATTAAAAAAAAAAAAACAAAAAAAAATCATTGAGGGACAAATTAAAGATATTTTGATATACTTAGATGAACATTTATCTTCACCACATCGAGAAAAATGGAGGAAGGATTGTTTTGTTATGAATGATCATACGGAGGAATGGTGACAAACTAAAGGGACGAATCAAGAAAATCCGTACTCAGATTATCAAACTTCAAAAGAAGCGGTTAGGGCAAAAGGATAAGATTGCCTTTGCTTACTACAGAATTTCCGATCTTGAACAAATCATTGAGAAAATCCAAGCTCGTCACTAAACAGATCAGGTGGAATCCTTTAGGATGTCATTACACGGATCATAATCAACAAAACTCTTAGACCTAGTTATAGCTTTATACTAAGCCACGGGATGTGTGGTATAAATTAAAGCGCTTGTCAAATCTTGGACTATGTATAGTAAAAGCAAGTTATTTATAAGGCATCCGTTACTCCTTGTTGTTTCTTAAATACCACTTTATTCATCTCATCAATCATTCATCATCACCATTCATCATTCGCCGTATTTCTCTGTATTTTTGAATCATACTAACTCTAAATGCTTAAAAAGTTTAAAAATAAGCATTATTCTTTAAGCATTTTAGCATCACATTCTCTTACTTTTTTAAAACACTTATGATGTAATTCTTATTGCGTGTTATCTTATGTTTATAGGAAGCCTCCAAAAGGACGTAAAATCTGAACACCAGCCATAACTTTGGATGCCATCCGGCAACTGACTGCTAATTTTACTGCAGCCCTGGAAGCATAGACTACTGCCATGGCAAGTACTAGTAATCTTACTGGAACTCTGCACTTGAAAATGGGAAAATACAAAGAGTTTATCTGTGTCAACCTTTCTGCTTTTATGGTAAGAAGGAGCAGTAGGCCTTATTCGCCTGTTGTTGAACGAACCGAATCAGTATTCTCTCGAAGCAGATGTGTGAGGAAAATAAAGTACATTTGCATACTGTACTTTAAACTGACGATGACTTATCCTGGTGGAATGCATAAATGCCCACCTATGGGAATAGAGAAAGCTTATCGAACCATAACTGGACTGATTAAAAAGGCTTATGCGAATAAGATATTGTGCCCCGGATGAGATCAGAAAAATGGAAGAGGAACTTTACAATCTGAGGCTGTAAAGGGAAATGATTTAAACCCTATGTTGAATTATTCCATAATTAACCACCTTGTGTCCAAAACATGGATGCATAACCAATGAGAACTTTGAAGCTTTTATCGGGTCTACCTCGAAGCATGAAAGGAAACGTTTGCTCGAAACTCTAACTTTAGAGGGAAGCCATCACATTCAGAGGTTTAATGGATCAGCTAATAAACGCGGATTTGTGCATGAAGAACACAATGATCATAAAAGAAATTAGAAGTAGAGAAAAACACCATCCGACAACAACAACTACCCCAAATACCATAACAATAATAACCACTTCAACAATCACAAAAATGACAACTACCAAAATAACCACAACAATCACAATCGTAATGATGATTACCACCACCAGCAGAATAGAAAACAAGAACTTGTTAAGACTTATCATCCTAAAAGATACCATGGAAACCTTCCTTTGTGTACAAAATGCACCCTGCATACACAGGGATTGCCTGTAAAGTCGTCGAACTTGTAACAAGTGGGTCATTTGCCAGAAATTGCAGAGAGACAAAAATAGATCAACCGCTGAAAACTAACATCTTGAGGGATATTCAAACTTTATCAGAAATCTTCTTCAATCTAAAAACCCTAATCATCAAGCTACAATCCTTGTCATTTGTTACTTTTATCCTACTACAAGATGCTTAGCATAAGTATCAACTCTTTTAGAGTTTCATATGTAAAGTTATCCATGAATTAATAAAGTGATAATGATGTACAATCTTGTTTATCTGGTGGGGTATCATAACTCGTCATTTTCCATCTGTTTCAACTCTGCATACTTCCTCCTACCTTTGAAACATTAAATTAATATCCTCGATTATATGGGCGTCTTATACAATAAACATCTCAATATTATCTGACTAATCTGATCATATCATTTTCTACACATGTACCATATTGTGTTTTTATGCTCTAGGTAAGACGATTTTAAAATTAATCTTCTTAAATCCTTACGGAATACTTATTACTATACTATTATTGATATTATCCTTATATACATATTTGGAGACCAATCAAAAAATGGCGCCGTTGCCGGGGAGAGGTTGCGATTTTTGCGGGATTGTTTGTATTCGAGTTTTGAAGATCCATTCTTCAGAAAGTTTATTTTCGTACTTATTAAAAATATAAAAAACCAAAAATATTTTCCATTTAATTTTTATTTTTCCTTTTCTTTTATAAATATTAAAAAATACCAAAAATATTTTTCTTTCTTATTTTTATTATTTCTTATGTTCTATTTGAAAAATCTATAAATATTCTTCTCTATCCTCTTATATCGTTTAATTCTTATCTTCTTTATCCTCTTATCCGTTTAATTCTTCGACATGTCTTCGTATAACCATTTTGGTTGCTCGTGGTGTGGAGGTCCATTTAACGGTGGAAATTGTCCAAGTTGTAGCATTGTAGGAGCCGGAAACGAGTTTGTCCATGACCCTAATCCTATCTCAGTATGTCATGTAACTTGCATAACTAAAGTAGACGAGCTCACGCAACCTATCTATGGCAATCCTCTCCGAAGCAACATATTGTCATCAAGCAAATATCATAACATGTCAAGTCAATATCATCATATCCCTTTTACAAGGTACATTATTCCCTATAAATGAACAATTCGCACAACGTTATCTAAACGCGGCTTAAACCGTTATCATATGTCTCTAAAACCCTAAATTCATGAAGAGTAAACATCTAAAGTGAATGTACAAGATACTAAAGCATATGTACAAGTAATATGATATCTCATATGAATATACATTCTAAGGTACAAGTCCTTAAAAGCTCAATATACAAGTCATTAAGCATGATCTCTAAAATAGCTGTTTTACCTCCGTTTTCATTCTAATTTCTTCACCATCACTTTTGTACAAGCTACTACACTCAATATACAATGTATAAACCCTAAATATTCTATTCATAAACTTTCATACATCTTTATGCACTCAAAACCCTAATTCAAAACCCTAAACCCTAAAACCAAGCTAGTTTCTAAACCATGACCTGTTTCTTGGCTTTTATCCATTGTAAACCCAAACCAACACTCAAATAAGTTGTAATAACTTATTTTACAATCATATCAATCCTATTCAATCATTATCTCATCATTACTTCATCATTTTACCTCACTTGTACGCAAAACAAAATCCAAGAAACCCTAAATGTAACCTAATTGGTTCATTGTAACCGCGTTTACACCTCGTTTTAAACCAATCTAATCCCAAAACCACCAAGGGCAATATAAACTCATAAAATGAGTTTACAAATCATTATCTATCATTAACTTGGCAATGTACAAGAAATCAAAGCCTAGAAAACCTTAACGAATCCAGAAAACCCTAATTATGCCCTAATTGTAACTTTGACCTGTTTTCTCAATTTCAACCCATTATAACTTAAACCAACGACCAAACTTCATTTATAATACTTTATATAAGCCCTAGGATTTGTATTCCATCATTCCTAATCAAGAGTATGCAAAATATAAGCCAAGAAAGTCAAGAAAACCCTAAACGAGCCCTAGTTGAACCCGTACTCCCATTTCTTCAATTCTAATCCGTTTTAACCCAAACGAATTGCTAATCTTTGCTAATTACTTTAATCCCAGACCTTAACAACCTATTTCATCATTCCTTAATCATTTATAACACAATGTACCTTGTTAAAACCTTTGAAGAACCCGTCGAACCCAAAATAGACCCGGTTTGCTTCTATGACCATTTTAACCCCTCTAAATTGCTACCATGTGCAAATGACCACCCAAGATACCTTCTAGAATCCTTTAAGCAGCTTACCCACCTTCTTTAACAATTCCATGGTACAAAAATTGGCCACATCACTCCTTTGTCTCTCATTCTTAGCCGCGGCATCATATGGGCTATCCAACACATCAAAGCTAGTTTCTAGCCTTAACAAATCACCATATAGCCTCTCCTAGTCACCCCCTAGCTGCTCCACACGTCCAAGAACAGAACCAAAGCTTCCTTAGTCATCTATGCTTCATTTGAGTATAAATAGGAGCCATAACACTTCATTTTTCTTCATCCCCCACTCTCTTATCTCATACCCATTATAGAAGCAATCCTTTGCTCTAATAGATCCTAAGTGATCTTAAGAAGGCTCAAGTACAGAAAGGAAGCAAAAGAAACCAAGAAACGAAGCCCGGGAGTCGTTATTCTAGCCATACCCGAAGCCGAAAGTCCCGATTCTGACCCGTTTCCACCATTTTTTGCTCCTTGAAGCTCAAACCTAGGTTTTTGAAGTTTCAAATTCTGCTCCCCTAACACCCATTAATAAAATGTTTCATATGATCCTAAATATACTCTTGTTAAAGTTTCATAACTCAATTCATGCTCATTTTCCATTTTGATCCAAAACCGTACACCCGAAACCCTAATTTCGCGTTTTTCTTAAAACTAAATGTTATAATGATTAAATATTGTTATAATCTATCCTAGAATTCTTAAATAATGTTAAAATAACCACATTAGTTGATTAATGAAGGAATTAGAATTAAAACCTCTACGCATTATACGTTTGAAACCCTAATTTAACCCATTTTACTTCCTAGCTTAACGAATCGTTATTTTAAACTTGTGTTGCATTAAAACTTCATATTTTAGTTTATTATAACTTATAAATGTCTAATGAAAAAATGTTTCAAATAGCTTGGCATGGCAATTTGGACTGTTTTTGTAATTTATAAATCCAGAGCAAGGGTATATAAGTCGAAACTTTTCTGAAACTTATAACTACAGGGGCCGAATATGTCATTTATCAAAGTTATAACTATAGGGTTCTATTATGCCACTTTTCAAATGTCCCAAGGTTTACTTGTATAAAATCTTTCAAAGTTGAAGGACCAACAGTCAGTAAAAATGCAAACCCTAGGTCTACTTGCAATTTCCAACCCCAGGGTCGAAAATGTAACATTTTTAAAAAGTATAAAATCACTGCAAAAACATTACCCAGATAAATAATAGCATAACTTTAATTAATGCTTCTCGTGCTTAACATTTCCAGATATTGAATAAAACGCTTAAAACCGATCATCCGGAAGCTATATTGTACCACAATACTAGGGAGCTTCATATTAAGAGGTTTCATCTTGGTATTACGTTCTGACTGAGTTGTTGGGTTTACGATTTAAAGTGCCCTAGCTCCTCAAACGTTTACTGAATGACTTCTGAATTATGATGGCCCGAACGGTGATACAATAATTCCAAACTCTTCAATCAAACTCATAACTCTTAAACCAAAGTTCTAAAGTACAATCTTCCTAAGACTTGACATATTCTACTCAGGTTGTGTGACGTGGCTGTTTACTATTATTTTACTATATCAACATTCCCCGGTTAAGATTGTGATAAGGTCGTCAGCTTTCATTTTAGAATAATTACTACATCTACCTATCAGGTGAAGTTCATAACCTCGCCTTTACTTATTTACATGTTTTATAAACCCGCGAGGGGGATACATGCTTGTTACAAACTCTTTTACATACTCGTTTATCTTATAACAATGTGATTACTTTTCAAAGACTTATACATGCTTAAACCAGGAATACAAGTGTTTACAAGTTATATATGCGCTATCCTGATACACTATTACAATTACTGTCTAAGTTACATTATGCAAAGTCCCCCTTCATTATCATGGGCCCATTAATCCACTTAGGTTCCTGGTGAACAACAATATTGTGGATAGATCCTATCGAGATGACGAATCCTGTTTGTGTTAGCCGGATAGGTAACCAAACACACTATATTTGAAAGTTTCATAGGTATAATATGGCAGACCTACAACCGAGGGCCATTATCTATATAAAAAATAAGTATATATATATCATTTTGGTATATATATACACATCTTTGTGTGCCATGAGCTTTAGACCAACCAGACTATACTATACAAGACAAGACCAAACAGACCAAACAAGACAATAACGCAGTAATACACGTTACTATGATAATTGCATTCATTGCAATATATTACAATAATGGTATATATTACGAGACCCAAGATCATAACATACCAATTTCATAATAATTGTGTTTGTATAATTATTACACTAAGACTTGTATTATCTAAATTGTTTATCAAACCTATTGATTTCACACAACCTTTGTTTGACTTTTTAGCAAATTTATCTCAGTTATAAAGCATATACGGCACGGAGTGGCATAGCTCGAAGATGGCTAAAACTTGTTATCATCACATGTAATTTACCTAGATTTTGGGACCTACCTTTGTAAAACTCTGATTTGAAATGAATGATAACATATCTTTTGAATAAACGTCTCTTTTGGGTCATTTTCTATGATTATGATTGTTGTATCCATGAAGTAATACCCCAGATTAGCTTCCGCTGCTATATTGTAAAAATAGGGGTGTTACATATAACCATTTTGGTTGCTCGTGGTGTGAAAGTCAGTTTAACAGTGGAAATTGTCCTAAAGTTTAAAAGATTTATTTGTTTTTCTAATTCTTATCTTTTGTAAACCTGGACTCCTTATGTTATAAAAGGAGGACCAGGCGTGTAGGTTTAGTGGGGTGTCAAGATGTAAACACCTAAATGTGTGTGTGTGTGTATTCCAGACGTAGAGATGTAGACGCCATATGTTAGGTTTAGCCTCAAGGTCAAGGTAACTTGATCCTGTTACAGTTTATTGATGTAACCGTATTATTCTGATCAAATAATATTGGGGCTTGGAGTGTTAATAATGAAAAACCTTGTTATGATAACTTTGATTTGTTCTTATTCTGCTGCATGTTATTGTCTTTGTTATCATGATCCTAGATGAGGTCTAAACAACCTCGAGCTATAAACAATCAAAGAAATATCATATGTTTTAGTTCTATCAGGTGGTATCAGAGCTATGTGGCTCATGATATCTAGGATCTACAAGGTTTATGGAGTCGATTCTATGAAGGACGTATTGTTGATGGTGCTTATTTGTCCATTCAAGATCAATATTGTTGTTGATTGGTTCATGACAACATGAAGGCCTGTTGGAACACATGTTTTTATTCGTTGTTTTGTAGCTACAAGATCTTGGTAAGGCTGGTGTACACATGTGAACATTAGCTTTGATCGTTTCTTGGTATGATGATGAAGCTGCAGGAACCCTAATTCGTCAAAGGGTTTTTGAGAACAAATCCTAGTTCTTTATGTCGAGCAAATTATGTGAAACAAGGTACAAGTTTTATTAAATGGTTCTGTTTGTGAATCAGTACATGTTTCGTTACTATTGCTGCCAAAGATGACAGATTAGTGACAGTTTACTAACACTAAAAAGTGTCACTAAAAGAATGGGAGGAAGGAGAATGCTAATTTGTGACGGATTCGTAATAGCTTTGTGACACTAAAAAGTGTCGTCTAGATACTTAAAAAAAAGCGTCGTCTGGAAGAAAAAGCAACAGGTTTGTATACGTTTAGGATATTTATGGCAACATGATGACAGTTTTGTATGCGTATTCATAACTTCTGGTATTGATGAGGAATGGAATCGGTTTTGATATAAATTTCCTAGTCTTCAGGGATTGTGTTTGGTTCTCATAACAAGTTCCTGTATTATTAGATATGGATGCGATTTTATTGCTGCTTCATGATTATATGATGGGTTTTATTTGTGGATTGATACTATTGTTTTGGAAGCCCATTGAAAGATGCTGATGTATTTAGATATGGAGCATATAGTTACTACTGGTTTGAAAGTATATATGGTTAATACTGCCAGATGAAATGTTAGTGCTGCCAGTTTGGGTTTCGAGTATAGGTATTAATACTGCTTCAAAAGTATTAGCACTGCTAGGGTATTTTAACTTCTATTAATGCTGCTTATGATTTCATTAAGTTACTACTATCAAAGCAAGTTTCTGCTGGCAATAGAAGGTTTTTACTTATTCAAGGAGTTTGTATTGCTAGTATAAAAAGCAGTATTAAGTTAATACTGCTAGGGGTTTAAAAATAGTTTCAACTGCTAGTTGTGCTCGATATTGGATAACACACATGGTTTGGATCTCGGATAGAACAGGATGCTTCGTTTAAGGGGAAGCTAACAGGTTATGATTTTAAATGTTCTTAAATGTTTTAAAGGCTCGTATTTTCTTGGATTAATTGGTTACGAAGAAGGTTGTTTATCACTTATTTGACGGTGAAGTGAAATTATTTGGGTTTGTGTTCTTATCATATCTCAAATGGCTTGCAACATTTGAAGGTAACTTGTTTGTGTTTTCAATGTTGTGACGAAGACTTGACAAATCTAGCAAAGGTGTGATTTTTCTTATGGTGCTCAAAGCTCACATTTGTTATCACTTGGTATGTGTCTCATAGAAAATGAGGATTGTTGTCAAAAGATTGCGATCTACTTATATTTCACATATTTATTTATAAGTTTAACGTCACGTAGATAGTACAAGATATAAGACACAAGTTTGGGTCGTACTACTTCAGCATCAAGTTCTTAATACTTAATTTTCTTCATGAGTAATCATTATATAGAGCCTACAAAATTGAAGATTCAAGAAATGGTTAACATATGGGTTTCAGGGGAAGCTTATTATTTAAATGTTTAACCATTTACATGCATCACATGAGGTAAAAAAATTTACTACTGCTAGTCATTATTACTACTGCTAGTGTGAGTTTCTACTACTCAAGTTTATTTTTCTTATTGTGCTTAATGGTGGGTAATTTGAGGAGTTAGAAGGCTTGGATTAGAAGTGTGATATTGGTTTGAAGTGGTTGAAATCAAAGTTGCTTACATTCATAAGTCCCTTATTAGATTATGACAAAAAGGGGAAGAAATATTAACAGGTTGCAACCTATAGATCCTTGGTGTGGCATGTTACAAAGGAAGTCTGGATTAAGAAGATTTTGTTTCATTCAGGGAGATGATTACATCTTAACTTCAGGGGAAGCATTGGCTTTATGATGCAGTTCGTACACGACTTTGTTTGTTTAGTCATCATCAAATAGGGGAAGATTGTTAGGATTCTTGATTTGATGAGACAAAGTGAATAAAAGAATGAAACAAAAGGACTTAAACCTAAAGCTGGAATTCTTCAAAAGATGGAAGATTTTGAAGATTCTAGTAGATCTCCTTATTCAGATAAAAGATTTAGAAGATAAAGCTTAAAGTTTAAAAGATTTATTTGTTTTTCTAATTCTTATATTTTGTAAACCTAGACTCCTTATGTTATAAAAGGAGGACCATGTGTGTAGGTTTAGTGGGGTGTCAAGATGTAAACACCTAAATGTGTATGTATTCCAGTCGTAGAGATGTAGACACCATATGTTAGGTTTAGCCTCAAGGTCAAGGTAACTTGATCCTGTTACAGTTCATTGATGTAACCATATTATTCTGATCAAATAATATTAGGGCTTAGAGTGTTAATAATGAAAAACCTTGTTATGATAACTTTGATTTGTTCTTATTCTGCTGCATGTTATTGTCTTTGTTATCATGATCCTAGATGAGGTATAAACAACCTCGAGCTATAAACGATCCAAGAACTATTACATGTTTTAGTTCTATCACTTATATTAGCTTATTAAGATAAGCTTTATGCTACAAAATGATTTAGAGATTAAAAATACAAAGTATATGGAATTTGGACTAGAAACGCAAATCATTTTATGCATGAGGGGTATATATTGTAAATTATGAAACTATTAAATTTTAGGGCCAAAAGTGTAATTATCCTAAACTTGAAACCACAAGGACCTATTTTGCCATACTTGAAAGTTAAAGGTAAATGTTTTAAAATCATATATAAAGGGGTTTAAATTGTAAAATATATATACCAAGGGTGTATATTGTCATTTTCAAATTCTTAAGGGTATAAAATGTAATATATTTTTACATTTAATAATAAAAATACATTTAAACATTATAAGACTCAATTTTATTAAAAACCCGACACATTTATCGTTTCATTCATCGATCGAAACATATAAAAATAAATATTTTATATATTTAACATAATTTATCATCTACTAGCTTTTAAAGAAACTTAAAAAGATAAAATCTTATCAATTTAAACTATAACGTATCACGTTACTAGGGAGTTTCATGTGAGGGGATTTCATTTGGGTAGACGTTTTGACGAGTTGCTGGATTTAAGATTTAAAGTGTCCTACCTCCTCAAACGTTTACTATACGACCTCTGGATTATGATAGCCCGAACAGTGATACGATATTCTTACAAGTTAATTGGTATGTGCTTAAATACACATACCTTTTAAATAATAAAATGAGCTAAAAAAGACCAATAATACATAAAAAATGCATTGTATGTGTGTATTTTGTGATTTATGTCTTGCAGGTACCAGATATTTAGCAAAAGGACGAAAAACAAAGCAAAAAGAACAAAACCGAGCACGGGATTGGAAGAGTTTGAGAAATTAAAGCCGAAGGCAAATGCATCCTTAATGGGCCAACCCGTACCCATTTTTAATGGGCCGGGTTAGCCCATTAACATTGTATTTCTATAAACCAAAAGCCTAAACCCATTAATTATAAGCCTTTATCCCATAATCCAATCCATTAACCCTTATACTTAAACCCTAGCCCAATTTATAAGCCCAAGTTCACACCCCTTTGTCCCAAGTCAAACGAATAAGATAAACACAGTCAAAATTACTATGTTTCTCTTTCCCACTTTCCCTCCTCATTTTTACACAACGAAAACAAACCAGGGTAAATCACCTCTTCACCCCACGCTTAATGAGCTTCTAGAAGAACCTGACAACCCTGACATCTCATTGCCACGCTGGTAATCCGGAGCTATATGATTGGTGGATAGGACATGGCTTATAATCAAGGGCTCAGATGATGAAGATTGGATCAAAGGGCTAAGATTGATGGAATAAGGAGCGTCCTCAGGCTCTAGAAGGATCTTTCCCTCACTATAAATAGGCTTGTAATCACACAGTTGAAAGTATCTAGGAGTAGGATTAGATTAGGAGTAGTGTAGTCTTATTTTTAGCTCATTCACTACTTATTTTAATGCTTAATGTAATTATCTTCCAAGTTTAATGTAATCTTTAAAGTTTTAATGAAATTCATGTTTCTACAATTCTGTCTTTTAAATTCTGTTTTACCTAAATACATTTTTACTGAATCATGTTTTAAGAAGTTAATAAGCTCTTGTAAGCTAGTGTTACTTAGTTAAGTTTTCTCATAAGCTTAACTAAGTTTTTTTGTTCATTAATTCACTCATTTACCTTTGCTTATTGTGGATTGCTTAATGAGGGATGATAAGCCAAAAAGTGACGGGCTTATTGAACTTTTACTAGCTTATTTTCATAAGCTAGAGCTTGTAGAAAAGCTCTCTGTGAGCATTTAAGCCCTTGTTTAGAGCAAAGGACAAAGATATGTTCATTGTTTACTTTTTAGCTTAAATTCTATTTTGCTTATTATCTTGCTTAATTGTGCTTATTCTGTCTTAATGTTACTTATTTGATCTAGTTTATAGCATTTCATTATCTGTTTCTAGCTTAAAAGTAGTTTTATGTTTTAAAGGGGTGTTTGGGTCAAGCAGCATTAACTTAGGTTAATGCTATTTGAGCTCACTTTGGTTCTCTTTCCAACTTTGATTAACTTTTAATAAGCCTTAGATTTAGTTTTTATAAGTTTTTAATCAGTATTGTTAAGTTTCATAGATTATTTTATCAAAATATCAAATATGTGAAGTTTTAGTTTTCTTAATCTGGTTATAAGTTAGATTTGGTTAAAATGCATTACAAGGTGTTTTGTTTATGATCAATTCTGTATTTAAATGCATTAGAATGAATTTGAATTGAGTTTTAGGTTTTAGTCTAAATTTTATGCCTTAAAACTGTCTTTGGTCACTAGAACTAGCTAAGTTATTTAGCCAGCTTTAATTTTCAAATTTGAGGTTAGATTTAAGTTGTTTAGGGCTTGATTTTGATTGATATAAGTTTAATAGCTTATAAGCTTTATCTGTTTTAGGATTTTAAGGATTTATTGCATCATTTAGTAGCTTTAAATTAAGGCTGCAAGTTGTGCTTTTACTTGAAAAATCCAAAAACAAGTAGTATAGCTGCCATTTGCAACTTGCTTTTCTAGCTTAGTGCTTAGGCTTTTTTGCTTATGTCTAGCTTAATTTTGTCCTTTGGATATAGGTGTTTCTAGTTTTTAGCTTTTCATTTAGCCTATTGAGTCCTAGGTTTTAGCTTTAAATCTGTCATTTCATATCAAAAAGCCAAAAATATGTTTCATAAGTTCCCTCTTTCATTTTCAAGTATTATAGCTTAAATTCTTATCCATTATTCTAAATTTTAGCTTATTTGATATGTTAGGATATAGGACTTTATCTGTTTTTTATTTTTAGCCTTTCAAAAGCCTTTTTTATTATTGAAATTCAAGTTTGAATATAACTGTTTAAAGCCAAAAAGCAAAAACAGTCAGTATAGTCTGCCATTTTCTTTTATCCTTTTCAAACTAATTTGTTTAGCTTTAGATTTGAATTTCAGCGTATTTGTGCTCTTTAAGTGTTAGTCTTAATCAGTTTGAAGTCCTTTAGCTTTTTCCTTTAGCTTATTGTGCCTTTTTCTTAGCTTAAAATTTATCAAAAGACCTTTAAAAATCTGTCTAGTATTCTGTCTTTATGTCTTTTGATTCCTTTTAGCTTATTTTAGTTGCTAATTTTTAATCATTTAAGCTTGTTAGGTTAAGGTCTTGGCCTGTTTAGCTTATTTGCTCTTTCCTACTTGCTTATTTAGTCTAGATGCCAAAACAGTTTTAGCTTAGTGTTAAAAAGCTTTTAAGCAATCTGTCATATTTAAGAAGCTTTTTTTATAGCTTATTTTTAAGTTTTGTTAAAAGTCTCTTTATCAAAGTTGCTTATTTTAGTCTAAAGTTTAAGTTTTAAAAAGAAAATTTTAAAAAAAAATGTTTTATAAAAAAGGGTGGCCACATGTTTCGAGCCTGTGACCTCCCCTTCACACCCCCAACGACTTAACACACACTCTCTATACCATCTGCGCCCTTGGGTCTTTTCTGTAAGACCCCTGGGCCATTTGGTTTATAAGGGTGTTTTTAGGTTTATGCTTATCAGCTTATATAAGCTTATTTAGCAGCTTATTCGTTTAGCTTATTTGTCAAATTTATTTTTCTTAAGTCGGGAATTGTTTAGATTATTTTCTATAAATTTTACAGATTTTAATAAATTAGTTTAATATTTTTTATAATATTTTAAGATTAAAACTGTTTTTAATTCATAATAAATAAAATAAAAGTCAAAAAAATATCATTCTTTTTTCTAAAATTATTTTTAGTCATTTAGGATTTTTAGAAGTTAAGTTTGAGTTTGTAGGGTTAAAATTTGATTTACTTGCTTTCATGTCGCGTTTTTAAAATTCCCGTTAACGTTTTTCGTGCTTAGTCTTTAAATGCTTTAATTACTTGTCCTTATATGTTCTTGCATTTTATTAGTAGAAACATAATCCAAAATCAAATCTTTTATGACATTCAAGCTCGATTCCCGACATACCTGTAAATTTCCATTCACCTCTCACCGAGGAGAATGATACCCGTGTTGATTACATATTATTCTTTCCTAAGAGTAATTTGTATGATACTTAGCTTACGTATACGTATATGTATTTTGAGACATGCGATACCAAGACTTGTTCATAATTGTTGTTCTGTGTGATTGTTTTACAGTAATAATTTCCTTTCCTAATAGTAATTTGGTATGAGACTTTAGCTTATATATATATATATATATATATATATATATATATATATATATATATATATTAAGAGGGGTTTTTGAACGAATATCAAAATGACGCCGCTGCCGGGGAGAGGTGTAGCGATTTTTGCGGGATTGTTTGTATTCGAGTTTTAAAGATCCTTTCTTCGAAAAGTTTATTTTCGTACTTATTAAAAATAAAAAATAAAACCAAAAATATTTTTCTTTCTTATTTTTATTTTCTTTTTCCTTGTGTATTATTTGAAAAAATCTATAAATATTATTCTTTATCCTCTTATTCTCTTAAACTTCTTATTCGATAATTCTTCAATGTATCTTGGTTTTCACGATGCTCGTGGTGTGGAGGTCCGTTTAACGGTGGAAATTATCAGCGTTGTACCAATGTGAGTTTCGAAGACGAGTTTGTCAGTAACCCCAATCCCATTTTAAATGATGAAACACCCGTATTTTCCTACCCACTTTCACAACCCCAAACATCTTCGTTAGACCAATGGCATTGTTTTCATTGTAAAGATCCGTTAGAAAAAGGTGAACGTTATAAACGGTGTTCTTGCAAGTGGTGTGAATCTGGTCTTAGTGAAGGATTTTGCTTCATTTGCGCTTCAAGTAATGGAAATTCATCCAATAATGATCTTAATCCGAACTCTTTCAATGATCCTCCAAACGATTTCACCCACCCTCTACAACCCTAGTACGAGACATACTTGTGCGAATTATGTGGGAACGATTCTCACTTTGGTTATGATTGTCCACCACGGTTCTCGCTTATCTATGAGCAGGAACCGAGCTACAATCAAAACTATAGTGATAACTATTATCCACAAAATTCACTGAGTTTTTCACAACAATATCTTTGCTGTGAAAGCTGTGGGGTCCTCATGAAAGTTTTCAATGTAAACCGATGAATCAAAACTACTTTGAGCCTAATCCTATCTATAATTCTAGCTATTCCGTTTTTGACCAACCCCCGTAGTATTCCAGAAATCATCAAGAAGACCTTAATCAGCAAAGGATAAGTGATGTACACAATGGATGGGATAAAATAGATGATTTACAGAATGAACTTCTTCAAATGATACAATCATTTTGTGAAAAGTTTCTTCAACAAAAGCAGGCGGCTAGCATCGATCAATCACCTCTTCAAGAAATGAGTCTCCAAGAAATGGAGGATCTTAAGCAGCATTATTTAGATGAAATTTTAAGTTTAAGTAATGACTTAGGGATTAAAGATTATCGTAATGAGAAAATTGATATTCGTTTTAGAAGGGAATGTGAAAATATGATTGATGAGCTTAAAGGTAAATTCAATGGAATGAGTATTGAGATTAATAAAAAGAAAGAGCTTCAGCAACTAGAGCAGGCGGCTAAACTTAGTACCTATACTATCGAGCCTTCGCGAGGTTTCAATTATTTTTATGATGACGATGACGAGGAGATTTCTATTCCTTTGAGAGAAATTATTTCTAAACTTCCCCCGTCTATTGTAATCACACCCGTTTTACAGACTTTAGAGCCCGAGGACTCTCTCATCATAGGGAATGAGAAACTTAGCACTATTCCTGAAAAGGAATCAGATGAATTAATAAAGTCTAGTGTTGAGGGCCTTGTCCTAATCCCAAGTTAGTCCGAGGATACATCCGGGAGTGATAGTGAGTGCATTTTACCTTCGTGTGATAATTTCTCTCCCATTAACATTTATGAGGAAAAATCTGTGACTTTCTCTAACCCTCTTTTCGATTCAAATGACGATTTTACCTCTAGTGATGACGAGTCACTATCCGATAAGGACGTTCCGGAAGAAAATTTTAAAATTTACTCGAACCTTCTTTTCGAATTCGATGACGAATACATCTCTAGTGACGTAAATCCTCTTTTTGATGAGGTGTCAGAGGACATCGAGTGAAAGGATTCTTATGATTCCAACCTTGATGAGTCGACTTTCCTAGTCACACCTCTTTCCGATTCTAATGAGGATGAGTGTTTCACTCCTAGTGACAACGTTGAGTTTTTACTTCATCGTGATCCGTCTACACAAATGATAAGTGTTGTTTCCATTCTCGAGGGGTTCACCGATGAACCACCTCATTAAGAGAATGATGTTTTATTTAATTTGGAACCTAAAAAGAATGAATGGAAGAAGATTTTGTACGACGATCCGATTGATGATTTGATTTTCGACCCAGGAGAAGATATTGATGAAATCGATGCTTTTCTTGATATTGATATTTCGACGAATATTAAGGACGATTTCTATGACTCGGAGGGAGATGTACTCTATCTTGAGAGTTTGCTTAGTGATGATAATACCCCTAGTCCCCCTCCTGAGGTGTTACTCGATCGTGACCCGAGAAGTTTAAGTGATATTGATAATTTGAAGATTATGGTCAAAGTTTTCGACCCCGGGTTCATGGGAAAAATTCTTCTCCTACATATGTGAGCTTGACCTTTGAGGATCTCCATTGTCTTTCCTTCACATATGTTATTCGAATTTTTTTCCTTATTTCACATATCCGGTGGATTCTTCTCTTCATCTCTCCTCCGGGAGTGAGGATATCATTTTTGACCCCGGCATCTCCGCTTTTCATTTTTCTTCTTTAAAGCCGGTGGCATATGAATTTTCAATGGAAGTTTGCTCTTCCACGTGTTTTAATATCACGATGATATTGAGAGAGTCAAGCTAGAGACTCGCACAAAAACAAGCGCTTCGTGGGTGGCAACCCATGCTTATCCTTAGTAGTAGTATATTAATATTATAAATAAGTGTGATGTGAGGAGGCTCGCCTCTTCCTTTCTCGTGTTTCGTGTTTTGTGTTTTGTGTCCAGGATTGCCCGGCCATATTATTGAAGACATCGGCTCGTAGTGTTTGTACATCGCCCTGAATCGATCTTCAATCCACGCGATGCTTATATATGGGAATCCCGATATCCTAGCTCTATTGATTAACGTTTATTATTAGCATAAAATAAATAAACGACTTTAGATTTGTCGTAGAACACTTTTTAATATTAAGATTATGCCATTAAATTAGTATGGGGGTGACAGATCTCACATGGAAGGACAATGTGGGTAGATCTAGTATGGGGAGGATCTTTTGATCCATCGTTACTGCATTGCCCATTGTCTTCAACGTAACCACCGTTTTCCACCAAAAATATGTAATATTATTATGCCAAATATTAATTTTTTTTTCCAGAAAATAGAATAAGTGTTAAATGACACGATGTTTTGTCTTTTTAAGAATAACAATTTTGACTTGAATCGAGCCATGTTGTGCGCTCTAGCTTGCCCCTTAACTTATATAAATTTATGCTTTTGCTAGTCTTTTATACAAGAAGCTTTAAAATGTGAATTCTAGCTTGAAAAAGCCAAGATTTTGCAAGTTTCCATGTTAGACTTTAAATATGCAAAGCTTGTTTTATTAGACTAAGCATTCGCGGATCTTTTTATTAAAGATTTTAAATTTGCGAAGAACTAAAAATGATAGAGTTTTATATAAGTTAGATGCTAAACATAGACTAGTTGTATCTCTTTAAGGCTCATAAAGGTTAATTGTTATTTCTTGCTCCCATTAGGTTAATAAACGGTATATAATTGATGAATAAATAAAGTTACTTTAGGTTTTTGCGATTCTTAGTTTAAATCACTTCGTAGAGATTCCTTTTGGTGAAAGTAAGGTACACATCAAGGTTTTGTCAGTGTTGTGGCTAAATAGGCTACCGATTCCTGACGGCTCGCTACCATTGTCTAGGTAGTTAAAAGACCACAGGACTTGAAATTTGGCTAATAATAATAATGTTATGTAATAAACCGAAGCCAAAATAATACCACTACCTCTTGCCGGCTCACAACCGATGTGGTAGTCGTTTAAAGGGTGGAGGTAATAATAATAATAAAACTGTGGGCTGATAAAAGTTTACAGTCTCTTGCCGGCTCACAACCGATGTGGCAGTCTTCTAAATAAGGCACATAGTAATAATCTGAGACTGATAAAAGTTTGCTGCATCTTGCCGGCTCACAACCGATGTTGCAGCCTTCAAAAAGGTCGAGAAAATTACCGAGGTCAAAATAAGACTCCTGGACCATGGTCGGCTCGCATACCGATGTGGCAGTTGTTTAAAGGACCGAGGTTTAATAATGTTAGCAAATAATATAATAAAAAGGCCCAAATTTCGACTCTGGGTTTTATCTCAAAATGATAACCCCTAAATCGATGTGAAATTAAAACCTTAATTGGACATTATCCACCATATCCGTACTCTTTAGGAAGGATTTCAACTAATTGTGGTCTAAACCGGGTTTACTTTATGTGAATAAGACATTAATTTATTTGTCATGAATAATAATAATAAAAGCTTTAGAGGATCTAAGAAAAAAGGGAGTACGTAAAATACTAAAGTGGCATTCACAATTAACATTATTGAGTAGTGTAAAGCATCTTAACTTGTATTGATCAATGATTTCGTTTTTATTTTACAGCTTGGTTTGTGCATGTGAAAGATCAAGGACAATGAAATATGCCTTTTTAAAGTGTTTCTTTCTGTTCTGTGAAGTTATGAATAAATGTAAACATAAGAATGGTAAAACTGGGGTGCTTTTCAAAACTAGGTGATTTCTTAATGAAATTAATCCCCCTTTGGATATGACACTTATCTACGATTTGAGGTAATTATTCTTAAATGGGTGTTGAAATTTTTGGTTTTTTAAGCTTGAATTTCTGACATTGCGAGAGGAAAACCCATCGGACAATAGCTTAGTTTTATGTGATTTTGGTATGTGCATAAATACACATACCATTTACCTAATAAAAAAACAGGCTAAAAAAGACCAATAATACAAAAAAAATGCATTGTATGGTGTTCATTATAAGAAATTATGTCGCAGTACCTGTATATGTTAGCAAAAGGACGAAAAACAAAGCAAAAGGAATAAAACCGAGCACGGGATTAGAAGAGTTTAAGAAATCGAAGCCAAAGGCAAATACATCCTTAATGGGCCAACCCGTACCCATTTTTTATAATTGTGCCGGTTATCCAATTAACATTTGTATGTCTCTATAACCTAAGCTACGAATAAAAAAACCCCATTACTTAAAAGCCTTTATCTGCCCATAATCCAATCCATTTATAAACCCTTTATACTTAACCCCTGGCGCCCAGATTTATAAAGCCCAAGTTCACAACCTAGAGAAAACCGTCTTTGTCCCAAGTCAATCAAACGAACAAGATAAAGCACAGGTCAAAATAACCGTGCTTCCTCGTCTTTCCTCCTCACCACATTCCGCGTCTCCTCTACTTTTACACAACGAAAACAAACCAGGGTAAATCACCTCTTTACCCCACGCTTAATGAGCTTCTAGAAGAACCTGACAACCCTGACACCTCATTGGCACGCTGGCAATCCGGAGCTATATGATTGGTGGATGGGACGTGGCTTATAATCAAGGGCTTAGATGATGAAGATTGGATCTAAGGGCTAAGATTGATGGAATGGGGAGCGTCCTTAGGCTCTAGAAGGATATTTCCCTCACTATAAATAGGCTTGTAATCACACAGTTGAAAGTATCTAGGAGTAAGATTAGATTAGGAGTAGTGTAGTCTTATTTTTAGCTCATTCACTGCTTATTTTAATGCTTAATGTAATTATCTTCCAAGTTTAATGTAATCTTTAAAGTTTTAATGAAATTCATGTTTCTACAATTCTGTCTTTTAAATTTTGTTTTACCTAAATACATTTTTATTGAATCACGTTTTAAGAAGTTAATAACCTCTTGTAAGCTAGTGTTACTCAGTTAAGTTTTCTCATAAGCTTAACTAAGTTTTTTTGTTCATTAATTAACTCATTTACCTTTGCTTATTATAGATTGCTTAATGAGGGATGATAAGCAAAAAAGTGACGGGCTTATTGAGCTTTTACTAGCTTATTTTCATAAGCTAAAGCTTGTAGAAAAGCTCTCTGTGGGCATTTAAGCCCTTGTTTAGAGCAAAGGGCAAAGGTATGTTCATTGTTCACTTTTTAGCTTAAATTCTATTTTGCTTATTATCTTGCTTAATTGTGCTTATTATGCTTTAAAATTGCTTATTCTGTCTTAATGTTAATCATTTGATCTAGTTTATAGCATTTCATTATCTGTTTCTAGCTTAAAAGTAGTTTTATGTTTTAAAGGGGTGTTTGGCACAAGCAGGTTTTTCCTTATGAAAACTGTTTGTGTCACTTTTTGTCATTGAGCCAGATTCAATAAGCTCACTTAAGGTCTTAATGGAAGTTTTCATAAGCTAGAATCAAGTCTTGCTTAGTTTTGAAGTAGTTTTGTCAAGAGCTCAAATCTGTTAATGCCTAAATTGTTCTTTACTGTTTGATTCTTGGATTCAAATTATAATGCTTAAGGGGTAGTATTTTTGTGTCCATATGAGTTTAGTTGGTATCAATACTCATCTGTTTTAAGTTTATAGCTTGCTATGAGTCATTTTAGAGTCTTAGAAAAGTTTATTTTAGCTCAAAAAGTCATAAGTGAATGCAGTTTGATTGAGCCTAGGATTTTAGCTTTTTAAGTGTTTGATTTAGCTTAATTTCAGTTTGTAGGTGTTTAATAAGTCATGATCTTCATCTGTTTTTAATTTCTAGCTTTTCACTTTGCTTATTGAGTCTAGGATTTAAGCTAAAACTTTGTCTTCAAAAGTGTCTAAAAAAGACCAAAAAGAATAGTTTAAACTACCAGTTTCATTTCCTTTTTCTAGCTTAATCTTTTGGTCAATTTTCTTTAATTCAGCTTATTTGTGTTATATAAGTTTAGTTCTTGATCTGTTTTTGCCTTTTAGCTTATTACATGTGCTTATCAGTCTTAAAATTTTAGCTTAAGTTTTGATAAAAGTCCTTAAAACTGTTTTTGAGTCATACTGTCCTTAAGTGCTTTTTACTGCCTTCTAGCTTATTATATTTGCTTATCTTTAATCTTTAGTGCTTATTAGGACTAGGACATGATCTTTTTCTAGCTTATTTGTTTTCTAAATGCTTAGTGAGTCTTAAAAATTCCAATCAGTTAAGCTTAAACTTCATTTAGTTTTGAACCCAAACTGTCAATTTAGTTTGTGCTTATTCTGGCTTATAAGTAAGTTTTAGCATAAAGTCCATTTATTAAAAGTGCTTAGTTTAGCTTATTATTTAGCTTTTCAAAAAGAAAATAAAAAAAATTATTTTGTCAAAAAGGGCGGCCACAGGTTTCGAACTTGTGACCTCCCCCTTCTATAGCATACACTTTTAACACACACACCATAACCAACTGCGCCTTGGGTCTTTTCTGTTAGACCCTTGGGCCAGTTTAATCTTATACACATTTTTAGTTTTGCTTATTCCATCTTAACTGCTTTTTAACAGCTTATTTCTTCATCCTACTTTCCAGTTCTTATTTTTATATGATTCTACATAGCTTAAAGTACTTTTAGTAAGTTTTCTAGATTTTTATAAATTAGTTTAGTATTTTTAATTAATTTCCTAGATTAAAATAGTTTTTAATTCATAACAAATAAAATAAAAGTCAAAAAAACAATTTTTTTCTGAAAATTATTTTTAGTCATTTAGGATTTATAAAAATTAAATTTGCATTTGTAGGGCTTAAAGTTGATTTACTTGCTTAAATGTCGCGTTTTTAATTTCCCGTTAATGTTTTCGTGCTTTATTTTTAAAATGCTTTAATTTGTTACTTGTTTTCACTTGCTTTTACATGTTTTTACGTTTTCATTATTAGAAATAGAATCCAATTCAAATCTTTGAAATTATTCAAATACGCGATCACGAACTTAGCCTCGATTTTTAATTCGCACCTCGTCGGGATACGACTCGGGAAGGTTTTAAATTTTGCTTTGGTTAAAAGCAATTTTCCTTCTTAAAAACCTTACGGAATACTTACTCTCCTTTTATTTGATATTTAGTTTTATATATTACTTATATATTATATATACTAAAGAACTCAAATCAGGCGACGTTAGGTAGGCAGGAAGAGTCTCATATATAAATATAGAATATCTTACCATATATACAGATATACACATAATACCACCTTACGGTGTCAACATCGATTTGTGTGAACGACATTACTAAGTATGTGTGAGTTGTGATACGCTTATAACTACGTTGGCCACCGTACTTATATTCGCATCCTTTCCCAGTCATACTCAATATTGAGCTCATACATTCCAACGACTGACATAACTAAAGCACCAAACCGCGAACATGCGAAAGCAAGCAAAAGCAGAACACCGCGCACCTAAATCCTATACGTAACTAATTGATGGATCTTAGGTTATAGTCTAGTTCAACCCACCTAGTTCTCTATAACCTTGGAACTGATTACCAAACTGTCACACCCCGACAATGGCGGAAACTCAGGAGCGCAACATAATGATCAATCATAACACAATATACAATATAGAGAAAACTACAATGCATAAACTT
>BQNB010060755.1:7412-34406 GCA_026074375.1 Tanacetum coccineum
AGCTACTTATAAAAGAGGTTTAGCAACTGTAGAAGAACAACTTATCACTTATAGAAAGAATGAGGTTCTTTTCAGTGAAGAAGTTGCAGTTCTTAAAAGGGAAGTAGCTTGCAAAGACTATGAAATAAATGTGCTTAAAAGTGAGTTTGAAAAAGTTAAGCAAGAAAAAGAGGGCATTAAATTTAAGATTGAGAAATTTGATAATGCCTCAAAGAGCCTAGACAAGTTGTTAGGGGGTCAGATAACTAAAAAAAGTAAAAAGGGTTTGGGGTATAATGATGTTCCTCCACCCCATCCTTTAATCTATAATCGACCTAAAAAGCTTGATTTGTCTTATTCTGGTCTTGATGAATTCAAAGACCCTAAATTCAAAAGTTATGGTTCTAAAGATAGTAAGCAAGAGTCTAACATTGTTTGTGTTAAAAAATCAGATGATTCTAAGGAAAATTCTGATGACTCTTTAGTAAAAGAACAAATATCAAAAGACACAAGTAGCTTTGTTGAGTCTTCACTTAATGTTGATAAAGAAACTATTTTTCTTGTTGATAAAAAGATAGAGTTCAGCAAATCTAAAAATCATGAAAAACTAGTTAAAAAGTCAGTTAGGTATGCTGAGATGTATAGATCACAAAGTCCTAGGGGGAATCAAAGAAATTGGAATAATCTTAAATCCCAACAGCTAGGTAGTAATTTTGTGATGTATAATAAAGCATGTTTTATTTGTAGGAGTTTTGATCATGTGCAGGCTCATTGTAAATACCATCAAAGGGAAAGGATGGTATATGGGAATAATTATAACAGGGTGAACTACAACTATACTACTAATAGGAATCACCCTAATGCTCAAAGGAACATGGTTCCAAGAGCAGTTTTAATGAAAACTGGCCTAAAATCTTTTAATACTGCCAGGACAGTTCATACTGCTCATCCCAAATCTATAGTTTATAGTGCTAAACCAATGTCATGTTTTTCAAAATCAGCACAATCAACTGTAAAAAGGCCCTATCAATCAAAAACAGTATTAACTAACAAAAATTTTACCCAAAAAGTTAATACTGCCAAGGCACAAGCAGTTAATACTGCTAGGCCAAAAGCAGTTAAAACTGCTAGGCCAAATTCTGCAGTTGTTAATGCTGTTAGGGTAAATCAGGCAAATGATATAAAGACCTCAGCATGTTGGGTTTGGAGACCGTGGGAGAGGGGGGGTGATGGGGAGTGTGGGGGTGTGTGAGGGGGAGGGTGGGAGGTTTATGGGAAGTGTGTGGGGGGGGGGGGGGGAGAAGGGGGGTGGGGGTAGGGGGTCGCGGAGGAGGGGTGTAGGGCGGTGGGGGGAGGAGTGGGAGAGAGTTGGTGGGGAAGGGGCGGTAGGAAGGCACGGTGGGGGTGGGGGTAGTGGGGGGAGTCGGGGGGGTTGTGGGGGGGAGTATGGGTGGAGAGGTTGGAAGAAGTTGGGTATGCGCGGTGGGGGATGGGTGAGCGAGGTGGGTGGAGGAAGGGACAAGGGCTAGTTAGACCGGAGGGTGGTAGGTAATGTGTGGGCTAGGGCGTTTGGGGGGGGGTGTGGTTGCGGGGGGGAGGCTGATAGGGCGACACGAGTGGGGGGAGCCATCGTCCACCCCACTAGAGTTAGTGGGGTGGGCGGGGTACTGGGGGGATACGTAGTGGTGTGGGGTGATGGGGGGTGAGGAGAGGGGCGGGCAGTATTGGGCTGAAAAGGCTGTCATGTGTGATTGTGGGGGGGCGAGAATGGGGTGCTGCACCCCCCCACCACCGTGCATAAGTTGGGGGGTGGGGGCGGGGGAGGGGTAGTGGTGAGGTGGGGGGGGGTGGTCGGCGAGTGGACGGGGTTCGCTGGAGGTGGCGTTAGTGGTTGAGTATCAAATGGGGGAGGGGGTGGGATGTAGCGTATGTAGGTGGGGTGTTTCGTGGGGAGAGCGTGGGGCGGGGTCCCTCCCTAGGGTGTGGAGAGAGAGTTAGTGGCCTGTGGTGAGGTGGGAACGGGTGGATTAGGTAAGGAGTCGGTGGGGGGAGGAGAGGTGGGGGGTCGCCTGTGGCGACCCCGCCCGCACCACACACCACCCCTCGCCTCGCCGCCCGCCCCCCATGGGAGGCGAGCGGCGGGTGCGGCCTGTGTGATGCAGGCGGCGTAGGGATTTGTTGGTTGAGGGTCTAGATGGAGGTGATTGGGGCGGGGGGGGGGGGAAAGGTGGTAGCGGTGAGGAGTACCCCGACGGTTGAGGAGCCGGGTGCTGTGGGCACCCCCGCCACCCCCCCCCCCCCCCCGCCCCACAACCGCAACCACCCCCCCCCCAGACACACCACCCCACCTGTGGGGGGGGCTCGGTTGTGGGGGGGGAGGTGGGGGTTTTATTGATAGTTTGGGGGGAGGGGGTCGGTGCACCACCCTGACGGGGTGGATTGTCCCGCGCCCAGTGGGGCCGCCCCCCCCCCCTTTCTCTTTAGACGCCCCCCGCCGCTGGGTGCACCCTGTGGTGCTTGAGTTCCTATATTCCCACGCCCCCCTCCCCCCCCCCCCCCCAACTACCCCCCCGCCCACTCACCCGCTGCCCCCCCGCCCCCCCCCCCCCCGCCCCACCCGCCCCCCCACACACCTTTGGGAGCTGGGGGGTAGGGATAAGTGTGTACGACGTACTGAGAGGAACATAAGGGGGTTGGAGGGGAAGCGGGGTGGTGGTGTTGCGGGGGGGAGGGGGAAGACTCTTCTATTTTGCATTATTCTGTACCAACGTGTGCGTGTGTCTCTTTTTCTTATAATGGATCTCTTTTTTCTTCTTTTGTCATTTGCATAATTTCCCTTTTTATTCTTTCTTTAGTGTTCTGTCTTTCTTGTCACATCATCAATCTTATAGCTCGGGCAATAGAATAGTCATGAATTCAAACATGTAAAACCATTTTTATATTGGGTCATTGGTGCAAAAGACATAAAATGGGGAAGCATGCAGTGCTGGGGATGAATCATGAATAGAAGGAATGGTCCTTACTGATAGGATGGAATATCCATACCTTATGTCAACAAGTAACAGAAAAGAGGTGGTAAGCAAGATGGATGCTACTACTGCTTAATGCGATCTTACTTGTTTAAAGGGCATATTTTAGGTAATTGTTCATGATTATGGATACTTTAATTTTTAGAAAACTTTCTATTTGTTAGCAACTTTTCCATTTTTAGTAAACTCACTTCTATAAATTAGCTTGATTCCTTGATTAGTACGTTCCATGATTAACATATTACATGAATAATTATTTCATGATTGTATTCTTGTTATATTGGGTACTTTCCAAAAATAGCAGCTTTAATTATAGTAAGTTTCTAAAAAATAGACTTTCCTTAATTAACTTTCCATAAATGATAACTTTCTCTGATTTAATATGTTCCATAATTTGACTTCCCAAAATTGACTTTCTTAAAAATAGCAGGTTTCTATTAAATAGCATGGTTTCTATAAATAGCAGGTTTTTCTATAAATAGTAAGTTCCATAAGAACATGTTTCTATATTTAGCTAGTTTCCGATAAATAGTAAGTTTCCATAAAAAAAAAAATTTTAGCATGTTTCTATTTTAGCTATGGACGGTCCCCCTCCCTCCTCTATTTCTGTATTTACAATCCAAATCTTGATTCTCCTCAATTTTACATGATTTACATATTTAGTCCTTTTATTTATTTAATTAATTAAACAATATCTTTAATTATCCAAAATTACACAACAAGTCCTCATGGGTTTAAATATGATAAATTCAGATCTTATACAATAATTATTGACCAGACCTTACACTTTCCAGAATTTACAAGTTTAGTCCCTTTATTTTATTTAATTAATTTCTAATTACATAATATGCATAATTAATCACTTTTAATCCAAAATAATATCAAAATGACATTTTCTACCCCCAAACTTATTTTTCTCAGATTATAAAAATTATATTAACATGTCTTAAACAGTCCCCATAGTTTCAGAAATTACAAAACAAGTCCTTGTATTTTAAATACACAAATTGGTAAGCAATTAAATGCATAAAACCCGAATTAAATTTTCCCCCAATAATTACATAATTTTTATACATTCATTAGCATGTATTGGACCTGGGAAAAATATAAAAACCCTAACCCTAATTCGTTTTCCAATTTATTTCTTCATTTCTTTCATAATTCAAAATCGGCAAGAATTAGAAATTCCACAATAATTATCTAAATCTTTTATACAATTTTTCTAACAATTTATCTGGTTCATACATGATATATACAAGTCATAAAAATTATAAAATCGAAAGTATAAATTTATTTAGAGCCGAATACAATTCTTGCAATTATTTAGGGTTTAGATCATGTTTAAGCTTAATAAATCAAAATAACGTGCATGGTAATTTTTCTCATGAACATATCAGATCTATATAATGTAAAATGAGTTATAAAAATACCTTGAATAATTATGGATGATTTTATGAATTATTGAGTTCGGCTAAGAATTTCGAATTCAAAAGAACACCATAAATCGAATCAAGCTTCAAACTAATGAACCAATAATTTTCTTAGCTCCCTTGTACTCCCAAGAACCCTAGAAAAATCGTTCCTTGCCTTGAAAAAATTATGGAGCCGCCACTTTAATTGTTTAGGGTTTTGGAAATGGTTTTTAAGATATTTACAAATGAAAATTGTATATAAAAAGATATACAACATAAAATGCCGAGTTTTTTGGGTATTCAAGGGGATAAAATCAGATTTAATTTTGCCTAAAAATATTTTATAATTTCCCTAATTTATTTTATATTTAATTGCATAATATAAGTAATTAACTTATAATAATTTTGGCAAAATGCATAAATATAAGAAATAATTATTTTTCTTGCATAATATAAGATATTTTAATCTTATATAAATTTTATACTTGTCACATGATGTACTTTATAATTTATAACACTTGATTGAATTTTATTCATGCTTTTATTAAATTTTCTGACATTAGGGGCATTTTGGTAATTTTGCACTTGTTCTGATTTTAGGGTTTTACAACTTCTTCCCCTCTTAAAAGAATAATTCGTCCTCGAATTAGAAACATGATGTTTTCCAATTCTTTTGTAAACTTAAGGCTGAGAGTAATGCTCTAATGGTGCATATCACTAATACACACGAACCTTAACACCCCCCCGGGTCATATGGGATGTTTTAGGAGGTTGAAATAAAATGAGTATGGTGTTTTTTTTAACGACAAATTTATTGAAAACCACTAGCAAGAAGCTAGAACATTACAAAAAAAGTAAATAAGGGTGTTGAAGCCAACTAGCCCATGAGAAAGTACTTTTACGTCTAGCACTACACCAAGTAAAAGAGCACGTAACAATATCATCAAAAAGAACTTCTTTCCGGGGTTTATTTGACGCGAACAGCAGAGGTTTCTAAAATTCCAAATACTCCACCAAGCAGTGTAAAAAACTCCTTCTAAAACTCCTTTAGAACTAGAGGACATCCGCAACGATTTGAACCAATTCAGCCATGAAGCATAGGAATTGAGAGGGGTCCAAGTCAAGTTCCACCATCTGCAAACTAAACGAGACACGCCTATCGCCAAATCACAAGAGAACAAAGTATGTCCCAGGTCTTCTTGAACAATATTACAAGATGGACAAGATAACGAGGGCACAAGCACACCCCTGCTAACCAAGTTGAACCGAGTGGGAAGACGATCAAGAGACACCTTCCACGCAAATGTTGAATGGCCATGTGATTGTTATGTTTAGGTGGTGGGTTTTGGCGATCATTACTCCTGCCTAAGTAAGACATGCTACTCATAACTTAGACGAGATGTAACAATCATTGGATTCATCACTGTCAACTCAGTTGCACATCACTTTTCTTATTACACTACTAAACATGTGTGACAAAAAAAAGCTTATGGCTATCACTCAAGGATGGTCTAGTGACAAAAAGGCTTATGGCTATCACTCTAAAATGTGTGAGATCTCAAGTTTAATTTCGGCTATGTGCAAACAAATTTGGAAATGGCCACACTATCCTCTTGGAAAAAAAGAGGGCTTTACCTGGTTTGAGTATGTATGACGATGGGTTCAAACCTCGTGGATTAATCGGTTAAAAGATCGAAAACCATGGTTACTAAAAAAACTACAATAATTGAACAACCCCAAATACGATACAATAGTATGCTTACTTTAGACCAAATAAGCAGACAATAAACTACCACCAAATGGACTAGTGTAAGGCTTTTTGCTTTCAAACAAAAGGTCAATCGTTCAAACCTCGTTAGGTGTGTACATTTTAAGGTAGCTAGGAAGGGTCAGAAACAATCTCGGGAGGCCGGGTACATCTTAGTCAAAAAAGCTCGTCATCCTCGAATAACCTCAATAGGAAAAACCTCATCCGTTTTAAAACAAGCAGAGAAGCAATCCCAATCCAAACACAAGTAAAATATCATAAAACCCATCCAAAAAAAATAAGCAGTTAAAAATAAGCACGTTGGTTGGTACCTGCTTTTTTTTAAAAGCAATATATAAAAACCACAAAAAAGCCCATCCAAAAAGAACCAAGACACTCTAAACTAGCATTGGTCCAAAAAGCATTTGAAGCAATTGAAGACAAAAAAAACAACACAAACCAATACCAACAGATACATGGACGAAATACAAAAAGCGAAAGAAATTAAGGACCAATCCACACAGGTAACCCAAACACTCTATACTGCACATCAGCCTCAGGAAACCAAAACAGACCCAAACACACTGCAAAAGCTTCAGCAAGACTCACTACTTAATGCAACATTTCCCAGGATCCCGCAGCCACTGTTGCCAATCAATAAGACTCTTTTTCGACCTTCTCGAAATCCAATCAAAATTTTTAAGTTGAATATCTTGAACAATTTTATTAACGCTTGAGACTTTAGCCATGAACACGCGATTATTTCTTTCTTTCCAAATGAAATACCCGGACGTACAAAGAACCGCTTTCCATAATAATCTGGAATTATTAGGAAGATTAACATCCCTATTTAGATAGAAAAAAACCCTAATCGAGAAGGCGCTAACTCCTCCAAGTTTCCACCAGCTATGGATCTTTTCCCAAACGCCCATGGCCATATTACACAAGACCAAGCTATGCTCACAAGATTCCACGCCACTATCACAACAAGGACAAAGCACCATATCCAAATCAATACCTCTTTTATCAAGCTCCTCTTGAACCGCAAGTCTCTTTTTCAAAGCTTTCCACATAAATTTATTTACCTTTTTTGGGACAAGTTTGTTCCAAATTGTGTCTTGTCTCGAAATCTCCAATTGAAAAGTTCTTTCTTCGACCGTCCTTTTTAGATATTTAACCGCGAAGCATCCATCTTCATTGAGATTCCACCGCCATTGGTCCCTGCAATTATTAGACAACTTAACATTTTGTAAAAGACCTATTAGCCCTTCTATTTCCCCACGCACTCTCCCTATGGTTCCCTGATCCACATCTATTCCCACCTCCAACCCCCTCGACCTATCTTCCTTTCTCCACAACCCTACCCTCCAATCTACTATCAAGATGAAACAACCTAGGAAACCTATCACACAGTCTAAAATCACTGATCCACCTGTCTAGCTAAAAGGAGACATCCCGACCATTTCCCATATTGCAAATAATACACGATGTGAAATCGATACCCACCCCATCGATTTTCGTACCTACCTTGATGATGTCTCTCCATACTTCGCCATCGCTAAACTCCCTACCTACGTCACCACGACTAGACAACGTATATGCTCCTTACAACCCTAACCCATAAGCTGTCACCATTTCTCACCTTACAAATAATACACGATGTGAAATCGATACCCACCCCATCGATTTCCTTACCTAGCTTGATGATGTCTCTCCATACTCTGCCATCGCTAAACTCCCTACCTACGTCACCACGACTAGACAACGTATATGCTCCTTACAACCCTAACCCATAAGCTGTCACCATCCCCTTGATCTATTTAGATATAATTAACTTTTTAATATTAGGGTAACCTATCGTTTGGGCCACTCAAGGCCCAATTAACCATTATTCAATTATAGAACACCTTCATCTTAAAGAATAAATAGGTGAATCTTAGCTATCTATTTTTCCATCAAACAAAAAACATCATATTCTACATTTTTTTAAAACAACATATCTTGCAAATGGAAAATCGTCAAACTACGAAAAATACACCATCGCGACGAGAATATTTTTATCTTTCAGTAGACAGGCACTTTGACATATTTACGACAATTTTTTAGTGTTGAAATTTTCACCCAGAAAAATCAACGTGATTTGTAAAATCACGTGTGGTTTTACATTGCAAAACTAATTCTTTTAAAAACCACACTTGTGAATCTATGTGTCATAACACTACTGTTCCTAACTCGTTAGACTCTTTTTAGTAGCTCTACCTAGGTTCAAGGAAATTAAAGACATCAAACAAGAAAGTTAAAAAAAACATGTGTAATTTCATAAATCACATGTGATTTCACAAAATCACATGTGATTTTTAAAGTAATGACGAAAATATTTTTATCTTTCAGTGACAGACATTTTCATAAACTTGCGACGATTTTTTAATGTTGAAATTTTCGCCAAAAAAATTAAACGTGATTTGTAAAATCATTTGTGATTTGTTGTTTTAGAATTCACGTGTGATTTCATAAATCACATGTGATCTCACCTATTCACATGGGATTTCACATATTTATATGGGATTTCACATATTTATATGTGATTTTAAAGTAACAAATCACGTGTGATTTCATAAATCCATAAATCGCATATGATTTCACAAAATCACGTATGATTTTTAAAGTAATAAATCACATGTGATTTTTCTGTGCGAAAATTCAAAAAAAAAAGTTCGTCGAAAGTATATAGAAGTGCCTATCTATAGAAAAACAATTTAATTATCGCTGTGATTGTATAATTAAATTTGCGTAACGATTAACGGTTTGAGAGATATTTTAATTTTAAAAAATAGTATGAAAGTGAATTTTTTAATTAAAATTAAAATTAAAATTAATTTAAACCATTAGACGAAAATAAGATGGATGGTTAGGATGTAGGGGATTTTTCTTTAACTAAATAATGTTCTACATGGATCTTTTCTCTACTCAACATATGGGTGTTGATCGGTTATGTTATTGAGTTGTTCGGTTAGTTTGGTTATTTTGTTGGTTAACCTGAAAATCAAATTGAACCGAACTAGATTTCAACCGACCGAAAACCGAATTTGAATTCGGTTCTGTTTTTTGTTGACCCGAATAACTCGAATTACACAATTTATTTGTTAAAAAATTAATAATTACATAGATATTTAGCAAAAAAATTATTTCAAACATACAAAGTGTTTTTTATATTAGGATAAAATTTTAATAGTATTTTTATATATACAAATATATAGAAAATATATCTATTTATATAAATTCGGTTTCGGTTCATGTTGTCAAACCCATATCCAACCCGAAAATCGAATTTGCAGTTCAGTTCGGTTTGATTTTGGCAAATTCAATTTGGTTGTTTTTGGTTCGGTTCGGTTTTGATTTTTAATTTTTTTGATTTTTTCGGTTTTTCTGCTCACCCCTAACATAAAAACAACATCATCTTCTCAATAACCAAAACTTTTAGTCATGCAATGATTTTTAAGAGCACTAGCTGTCGATCGATGTTATCAAACGGTGTCATAGCAGAAGGCGTTATCACATCAACTTTTTGCTTTTTTATAACTTTGAGCATATAACTTAACTCAAAAAACTTGCCTCCTCATCACTTAAGTTATAAGAAACCCTCGGGTCTCACAGTTTTTAAAATAAAACACAAAAAAAGAGAGGAAAAAAGCTCGATGGCTTGACTGGTGAATTTAGCGTCAAGCCCTATAAGTTAGGGTTTGGTATGGTCTCGTGTCATAAGACGACATTATCAGGGACGGAACCAAGACCAAATATGACCGGGTGCACAATTTGTTTTCATCGTAATACTAGTAACAATTTCGATGGACTGGGTGCATTTAAGACTATTTTAAGAAAAATCGATGTTTTTTATATAAAAATTAGCATTGCATCTAAAAAATCCATAGGGTTCCCGAAAACTTGCGGGAACCCTCTGATTTCGTCCCTGGACATTATAGGGCTATTACGCACCTTATGACACCCCGTACCGTGTGCTCTAAAAGCGTGTAGACAATATGTGAATGTTTGTCTTTTCACCACATTTAACATATGTATCGATCATCAACTTTCTAAATATTTTAGGGACGGAGGGAGTATTATTTTAAACTAAAAATGAAATTTTAAATTAAAAATTATAACATTGATATAGTTTTCATTAAGTATTATATAACATAAACAAAATAATTTGAGGTCAAAGTTGATGAAAAAAGACTCTAAAAGTCAATAGTGGACATTTATTTAGGGACAGAAGGAGTATTATTTTAAACTAAAAATGAAATTTTAAATTAAAAAATTATAACATTGGCGTTGAAAAAGTAATAAATATGTGTTGGAATTTTTTTTGCAATAAAGAACAACACACTTTTTCATAAAACCCACCAACCGGATGAGATTTTAATATTTGGAATGAGACCATCGTGTTAGAACAATTAGAGAATACCAAAAAACATATTTTAACTGTCTATGAGCCCAAACCTCTCAAAATCCACCAACCAAACTAGCCCTAAGTGAAACTCAAAGTGAAACTCATAGTAAAACTCTAAACAATTTTACTCGTCAAAAATATCAAAAACTTTTTAAAAATGTTTATCTGATTAATTATAACAGCCCTAACCAATTACAAGATAACTAATACAATTAAACGATTTTTACAAAAGCAAAAAAGCACCAAGGAATCCGAAAACATGCAATTGCTTCTAGTTACAACTCACAAATCAATTCATGACCAAAATATAAAATGAATAATGGGTCATGGTTTTTTATAATCAAAAAAACCAACCACCAAAAACTAACATTAAAAAAGAGTAAATGCACAAAATCGACCTTAAAAGATTTGGCCTAATGCATGTTTTCGTCCCAAACGTTACGAAATAAGTGCAAGGATCGTCCCTTGTGGGAAACCTTGTGAGCAAGAATCGTCCCTGTGGGAAACCCTGTGGGAAACCTTGGGTGCAAGTATCGTCCCTGCAGGGACGATACTTGCACCAAAGGTTTGCCCAAAGGTTTCCCCACAGGGACGATACTTGCACCAAAGGTTTCCCACATGGACGATCCTTGCACTTTCGTAACGTTTGAGACGAAACATGCAATTTGGCCAAACTTTAAGGACGATTTATGCAATTTACTCTTAAAAAAAACATTTTTTTCCTACATTGTACAAAAAAAAAACATGTCGGGGGATATGAATGTTCCAAAACAAGTATTGGATGTGTTACCATGGGATCCATTCGAACGACATTGCTCGTAAGATCACATCCATTGCCCTTTCGACACTTGTCTCCTCCTTGAATCCCAGTCGTCCATTCTCCTGCAACATATTGCTGCTCGTGATGACGTCATCATTGACCTTGAGTCGAAGCTCCACTCCCTTGACTTTTCTTTTGGGGGGTGTTTGTTTTCGCTTATATAGCCGGCTTTTGGCTTATTTGGTTTTGGGCTTATGTTTCATACCTCTTATGGTTTATTTTGAAACTTTTTATAAGCTTATTATGACATAATAAACTTATATAAGCCAAAAAGTTTCAAAATAAGCTACCCAAAGTGCATAAGCTCAAAACCAAATAAGCCATATGCCGGCTGTATACGCCGAAACAAACACCCAAGGGTGTTTGTTTAAGCTTATGGTTATGGCTTATGTGGTTTACGGCTTATGTTTCGTAAGCTTACTTTTAGTGGCTTATTTTGAAATTTTTCGTTTATCGTCTTTAATAAGTTTATAGAGTAAATTGCAAAAATAGTCCATGAGGTTGGCTAAATTGAAGTCTCTACGTTTACGAAAATGCAGACACCATGTATGAACTTTCAAGTGCAGTTTTCGTCCCTGGCCAAAATGAAATGACAAAAATGCCCCAAACCTGTAGACTAAGAGACAAAGGGTATTTTTGTCACTTGATTTTGGCGGGACGAAAATTGCACTTGAAAGTTCCATAGAAGGACGGTATGTGCACTTTTGAAACGGTCTCAGGCACTATTTTTACTCTAAGTTTATATAAGCCTAAATCTACACTTCTATACTTCTATATCTATACTACTATATAAAACATTTATAATGTGGGACCCATTAAAAATTAAGATAAGGAGGTGCAATCTTGATCATCCATCTCATTTTAAGAAACCTTATCATAAAGTGACATGCGTCACCTTTTGATTAAAAATTCACCTCTATTTTCAAATTGAAATATCTTTTTATCAATTTAATTTTATTATGATCTAATTTCATCATATTTTTTAAAATTTTATACTCTTTCATTCAACATCCATTTTGATATATTTTTATAATTTTTTGTTTTTTACATTTTTAGCGGGTTTATTTTATGTTAATTTGTATTTTTTTATCACTCTAACCTTAATTTAATTATGCAACTTGATTCGTTATCTAGAATTCTATACTACTATATAATGCATTTATAATATGGGACACATTAAAAATTAAGATAAGGAGGTGCAATCTTAACCATCCATCTCATTTTAAGAAACCACATCATAAAGTGACATGCGTCACTTTTTGATTAAAAATTCACCTCTATTTTCAAATTGAAATATCTCTTTATCAATTTAATTTTATTATGATCTAATTTCACCATATTTTTTAAAATTTTATGCTCTTTCATTCAACATCCATTTTGATATATTTTTATAATTTTTTGTTTTTTACATTTTTAGCGGGTTTATTTTATGTTGATTTGTATTTTTTACAACTTTAACCTTAATTAAATATGAACTTGATACGTTATCTATACTTCTATACTACTATATAAAGCATTTATAATGTGGGACCCATTAAAAATTAAGATAAGGAGGTGCAATCTTGACCATCCATCTCATTTTAAGAAACCACATCATAAAGTGACATGCGTCACATTTTGATTAAAAATTCACCTCTATTTTCAAATTGAAATATCTCTTTATCAATTTATTTTATTTGATGCATAATTTACAATAATTTTTAAAATTTTATGCTCTTTCATTCAACATCCATTTTGATATATTTTTATATTTTTTTGTTTTTTACATTTTTAGCGGGTTTATTTTATGTTGATTTGTATTTTTTACAACTTTAACCTTAATTAAATATGAACTTGATACGTTAAAACTATATATTTTCGGAGAGAGTGTTGTCTTTTTACATGCGAGAATGATGATGTTAATATGGTATTGCGGGAAAGCTACGGAAAACTCAAACGAACACATACATTCAAAGTGTTGTGAAATGAAATTACTAAGCGGGTAGGAAATTGCGTAAAGAGTTGAGTTAGTAAAAATTTTATTGCCGCCGCTATGCGCGGGTAACCAACTAGTGTTTCAAAATAAGCCAAAAAAATGAGCTTACGAAGTATAAGCCGAAAACCAGATAAGTGATATTGTATAAGCTTAAACAAACACCCCTTAGGTCATTACGTGTTACATTTTTGTGACGCGTCATATAAAAAAAGTGACACATGTCAAAATATGATTTTTGACACGTCACTAAACTGTATGAATTTTAGCACTTTTTGAAAGTTTGTAAGACTAAGAGCATATTTGGTGAAACTAGCATTAACGTAGCCGTAGATACATGTGTAAATTGATAAAAGTAGCGTCACAATTTGAATGATTATCTTAGCAGCCTTTGTAAAAGTAGCGTTCAGTTACCTGCAAACGCTAACCGCTTGTTCTGAAACAAACTTTGCATCTTAAACGTGAAACAAGCCTTAGAAAAAGTAGCGTTAGTACCTGCAAACGCTAACGGCTAGTTGCCAAACAAGTTTTGCATCTTAACGCTAAAAACTAAACGCTACAAAACTCCGCGCTATATAAGTTTATTATGTCATAATGAACTTATATAAAAAGTTTAATCAGCTAGGACATGAAGTAAAACTACATTGCTATTTTAAGGCGTAAACGCTTACTTATATAGCAAGGGGGGTGTTTGTTTAAGCTTTTAGTAGATAAACAACCCATTTTCATATTTTTCAGGTTTTTTAAGTTAGATATGAGGTCAAGACAAATTCTTTAGTTCTCTCTTAAATTAAGTACTTTGAATTAAGCTATCGTAAACTGCTTTTTTTTTTACTCCCAATAAGCACAATTTGTTTTATCGAAACACTCTTAACTCCTTATCTGCTGAGCAGAAAAAAATAGCATTTTCAAACACTCTCACTCTATTTCAATGCTGTAGCTTATTAGTATATCTTGTATTGTGTTTTGACATATCAAAGTTAATAAGCTGTTTTCTATAACGAAAAGTGTTCAACAGTAATAGCTTCATTTGAGTTCTAACTTAAGATTGTGATGTTAGGAAAATTTGTTGAAAGAAAACGCATCGCTGTTGGAAACAGTTAATAAGCTCAAGCGTGATGTTGCAAAGGTAATTTGCTAACCTTTATTGGATGCTAATTTATTGCTTTTTCATGGTTTATTTTTATTTGATTTTGTGTATTAAATTAAAGCGATATATCAGCTGAGTGAAATTCATCCTGCTGTTTTGCTGGACTTGATTTCTGAAAGTAGTCAAACATTTTACTTAAACAATATGCCATGTCAAAAGTTCAAATCCGATATGTAGTTTGAGACCTTTCTAAGCCGTCAACTAAATCATGGCATATTTCTTTTAGTCGGAGACCTTCAGAAAGACACTCATGATGTCACTTCAAGATGAAGAGGAAAGATTGGCAAGGGGTCCACCTGAATACGAGGAAAGCACTTCATCGATACAGAGCCACTACTCAGACGTAGGAATTTCATACCATGACGAGCATGTGACGGATGGTAAGCCACATAACGGGTGTTTGGATCTATTTTTTTGGAAAACTAGTTAGTTTTTAGTGTTTGGTTCAGGAGATTCTAGTTTTGATTAGTTACGGGAAGGGTCACCGTCATATAAAGTTAACATGTTTCTTAGCTGAGATATTCTACATTGTAACTCCCATTTGTCAAAGCATAATGTTTTTATTTCTTTTGACTAAGCGAGTCTTTTTGCTATCTTATCAGCATCAAGACCTCGTATATCACAAAGCCTTTTGTTTGCGTCCCAAACAAGTTCACCTTGGCTTACACCTCCTGAAACCCCGCCAACTTTATCAGCATCTGCATCGCCAACGAGGACACCTCCGCCTGTTTCTCCAAGAAGACACTCGTTTTCTGCTGCACCCACAAGAGGCACATTTGATGATAGATCTTCTGTTTATTCATCTGCAAATGCAAGCCCCTATGCCTCAATGACAGGTACTAAAACTAGACAAGGACTCCCTCATTTTTTTTCAATGAAATATTCACGTGACAAAATGGGCGGGTCAAGGTCAAAACGGGTAATATTTGACATTTCTTGGGTTGCGTTTATTTCAGGTGGGACTCGGGTCGATAGCAAGGAATTTTTTAGACAAGTCAGGTAAAGATACATTTCCCTCGTAATTCTAGAGAAGACGACATCATCAACATAACAGTAGTTACTAACTTTTCAAATCATCAATTCGATAGGTCGATATTGTTTTTCCGAGATAATTTATAAAATTACCATCGAGGTGAAAATTAACTGCTCGTTTTTGTTTGCTTCGTCAGGAGTCAATTGGCATACGAGCAGTTTGCTGCATTTTTAGCAAATGTGAAGGAACTAAATTCTCAAAAGCAATCCGAAGAGGCAAGTGTTTTTTCTGCATGTTTTCATTTTTTGCGTCTTTTGTTGTCTAATTATTTGTGGCTATTTACATAAAGCGGATGAAATTCTTGGACCTGAGAACAAGGATCTCTATGCTATATTCGACAGGCTAATTACTCGCAACTTCAGTTGAAAAAAAAGGCATCGGTAAAACCATTTGTGATTGTGTGTGATCAAGCCACATTATTTGCATGAATGTAAATACAATTTCATTGCACATTTTTGTATATTGTGTCAAATGGTTCATTTTTCTGGTCTATAATCTATTTGTTACCCTGTGTATATATGAGACTAGTAAATCAATGTTTGACTTAAAAGTCAATGTGTGACTAATGGGTTTGAAGTTACTGGCATTGAAATGAGATCTGCAGACTTGTATAACAATAATGCAGGCCGTACTGGTGCAGTTTTATGCAGTTTTTTTCAAACATATAATATCAGTCGTAACTCGCGTTGGGTTGTGTGACACGTCGCTAGAAAGATATGATTGCCTACTTTGATTTGAGATTGGTCTCATAGGCCGATTACTTCTAAAAAGCTCTGCCGATCCAATGAAAAGCTAAAATCATTCTCCGGGTCCAAGTTGAGCTAAAATCATTATCTTTCGGGTTTGCATGTATAAACATGTATTTTTTTTTAAAATTTAAATATGCGGTCGACTTTGTACTGTCGTGTATATTAATGGAAAGAATGTGTCCAACCAAATACTAAGAGCCTCAGGTGTCGTAACACGGTAACACAATTTTTTGGGTGCCACATCAGCATAACACCAACACCAACACCACTCCTCTAATCATAACACCACTCACCTCTTTATTTTCATAAAACCCCCTAAACAATTATTTCATTATTTTAACAAACTAACTATTTCATTCATAATTAAACATACAAATTACATTAAAAAAAACACATTACGAAATTAAAAAAAAAATACATTACGAAATAAAAAAAACATTACGAAATTAAAAAAAAACATTACGAAATAAAAAAACATTACGAAAAAAAAATACATTACGAAATTAAAAAAAAAACTACTCGTCTTCGTCTTCGTCGTCCTCGTCACCCAAATCATTTTTCATTTTGTTTTTGATCAATTTTTTTTGCTTCTTGATCCAATAGGCGTCGTCTTCGTCCAAATCCTTGGTGCTAGTAGCTAGAAACCTCAACTCCTCCAACCGCATTAGTGTGCGGTCTTTTTCGGCTTGAGCTTCGAAAGCCCTTTCGGCGGCTTCCCGTTTCAGACGAAGCTCCTGCTCCATTAGCTCCCCGAATTGGGCCGACGCGCTACTTCCACCGGTGCTCGCCGTTGCGTCGGATTTGCTTTTCTTGGCGGGCCGTTGTTTGCCGGGCGGACGTGGTCGTGCATCGTGACCGAATAGATCCTCCTGGCTAGCCCCGGGGACGTCTCCGGTTAAGTCAACTTGTTCCGGTGCGTCCCATTTCGGGTGGAATCTCAAAACGGCCCAAGCATCTTCTTGAGAAAACGCGACCCCTCTATGCTCGTCACGGTAAATACTTTGAGCCCGTTTCAAATAATCCACATCGTTTTCGCCACTTTTCCCCAAACGTTTGGCCCGTTTGTACGCGGCGTTGAACTTTTGGCAATTGGCATTCAACGTATGCCATTTACTAGTCAACATATCCTTCGTACGGTTTTGAAATTTTTTCGAATTGAACTCGTTCAAAACCCGATACCAAAACGTGTCATGCTTTTGTGACCTTCCGACATTATTATCTTCGGAAACGGCCACGTAACATGTTGCAAGCAATTCTTCTTCGACCGGTAGCCAACGGCCCGCTGCTACCGGCTCTTGGGGCTCGTCTTCAACATTTTTTCCCCTTCGGGCTTTAGTTTTCTTGCGACCGCCTTTTTTTGGCGAATCGACTTGTTGAGGTTGAGTGAGTGTTTGGGAAGATTCTGAGTGGAATGATGGTGGGTTTTGTTGTAGATTATCTAAATCACGGTTTAGGATTTGTGATTGTTGCCATCGGAAAAAAGCTTGTTGTTGTTCTTGTTGGTATTGTTGAAACTGTTCCGGCGTCATCGACCCGGTGAGGAGATTCATGAAACTGTTGTTGGGAAATTCAGACATTTTTTTTATTGCTAAAAAGATGTATGTTTGTATTTGAAGAGTGGTGAATTTGTATGTGATTTTGTATTTGGTAATGTGTTGTATATATAGTGAGTTGAGTGAGGGGGGTAAAATGAATTTTTTTTTATTTAAAAAATCAGCCGTTTTAGAGGGTAAAATGAAAAAAATTTAATTTTTTTTTATAAATACTAGCCGTTAGGGGCTAAAATGAAACATTTCAAAATTGGGAGGAAAGAGTAAAATTTAAATTCTAGCCGTTAGGGGGGTAAAATGAATTTTTTTTTTTTTAAAAACCACCCCAACGCCGAGCCCAACGCCGTTGGGCAACGCGTTGGTGGGGTGTAGTAACGCCGGCCAACGCCGTTGCCGGCGTTACTACACCGAGGCCTCTTATTGTTGATTACAAGCTTTGATGTTTACAACAAACAAGCCACAAACATTCAAAAACTATAATGCACGTATAGAAAGAAATATCATTTCTCATAAAAAAAAGCAAAAATGAAAAAAAGAAGAAGAAAGAAGCTAACAATTAATGAAACACTTATTTTAGTTTGTATTAAATATAATTAGGAACAGTAGCAGGCCGGATTTTTTAAAGAGAGAGTGATGAGGGAGAAACGATTGATTAGAGGTGTTGGTGTGTGTGTGTTTTGTTAAAGCGTATGAAAACGGGTTATAACAAAAGGCGGGTCAAGTCAGAGAGACATTAAATGCCCGGGTCGGGTCAGGTGTGGGTCAGGTCGGGTTGGGTTGCCATTAAATGTCCCCCAGCAATCCTGCTTTTTGTAATGTTAACAAGTTAGGTTCACCCGCGCTCTGCTGCGGGATGTTTGGCGGCCGGTGTTTTTGGTTGGACGTGTTAGAAGGTATATTTTTGTAAAAAAAAAAAATTAAAGGTCGTTAAGTAACGACCGATTTCAAGCACTGTTTTGGTGCATTCTAAAAAAAACTAACGGTCGACCGCTAGTGGGGAAAGGGGTATTTTATAAAAAAAAATTAAAATGAGGGTAGTTTTCGTAATTTAACACATAGTGCGAGGGGGTATTTCGTAAATATTTGAGAGGCTATTTCGTAAATAAAAAAAGGAACGGGTCGGGGCGGACCGGGTCGGGTCGACCCGACAATACCGATAACTGAAAAAATGCGAGTGAATATTTTGGAAAAGAAAGCAAAAAAACAATTTAAAAAAAAAAATTTAAATGTTCGGACCGGGTCGGGTCAACCCGGTGCATTTAATGCAACTTAATGCACCTGAAGCGCGTGGTTAGTTCTATTGTTATTCATAAAAAAAACAGACCGATGACTCAAAAAGTGCGAGAGAGTATTTAAAAACAAAACATTTTTTTTTCTAAAAAAAAAAAAACCGATCGGACCGGGTAGGGTTGACCCGGCGTATTAAATGCACCCCGGTCAACCCGGTGCATTTAATGGACACTAAATGCAAAAGGCCATTTAATGCATGCGAGAGGGTATTCCGAGGAAAAAAAAGGAAAATTTTATTTTAGAAATTTTTTTTAAAAAAAAGGAAAAAAAAAATGGCGACCGTGCGCCGTTGCGGGACGATTAGCGCAGCGCGAGGTTTGAGGAAACTTAAAGTTTTATTCATAAAAAAACAGACCGATGACTAAAACAGCGCGAGAGGGTATTCCGAGGGAAAAAAGGAAAGTTTTATTTTAAAAACTTTTTGAGAAAAAAAATGGTAAAATAAAAAACTAATGTTAAAAATAAAATATTCATAAAAAAACATTACCGATGACTCCAACAGTGCGAGAGGGTATTCCGAGAAAAAAAAGGAAAATTTTATTTTAAAAATTTTTTGAGGGAAAAAAAAGAACGGGACGCTTAGCGGAGCGCGAGGTTTGAGGAAACTTAAAGTTTTATTCATAAAAAAACAGATCGATGACTCAAACAGCGCGAGAGGGTATTCCGAGGAAAAAAAAGGAAAGTTTTATTTTTAAAAAAATTTCAGAAAAAAAGGGAAAAAAAATGATAAAAAAAGAAAGAAGTAACTGTTTAAAAAAAAAAAAAAAAAAAAACTTTTCATTAATGTGGGGGTGGGGCCGGGTCAAAAAATTTAATGTGACCCGTGGGCCGGGGCGTCTGCCTTTTGTATATATATAAAATTTATAATAAACAACTTAAAAGTAGCTAAATGGAAATAACTTGTGACATCATTATTAAAATGTGAGAGTTATAACTTAAAATCATAACTGGTGCAAACAATCATGAATTTGTCACGCCTACCTTCCCAAATGAGAAGGCGTTGGTAGGGTAACTATGTTGACGGTCGTCTAAAACCTTGGTATGTTTGGCGAAAGTAACTGTTGCTAGAACTGAAGATGAAGCTGTAGATGGAGATGGAGATTATGAAAAGAGATTATTTTTTATAAGCTACATGAAGTAGCATTTGATTTAAAAAGATTATGGAAGATTATTTTTTTATAATCTCATATAAGTTCATTTGTTAAACAAAGCTAACATTTTAAATAGCTTATTTTTTTTTAAAATAATCGCAATCTCTCAATAATCTTTGGTGTCAAACATACCATTTGTGAATTAATCAGATTCTATAATTGATATAAAGTTAATTTGATCTTATAATAAAGTTTTTTTAATAAAAAGGAAAAAGGTAACTAAAAGCTCGACAAAATAAAAAAAAACGATTGAATAGTGGCTAATTATAAATATACACATTGAGCGATAAAAACGAAGTCGTTTTAACTTCGGGCCACAGTGCTACAGTAACGGGCTTCCATTTTGGGTCAGCTCGATTTTTTTTTAAAATTATTTTGTTTTTGTTATTTTTTAAAATTTGTATGCACAAAGTAGGAGGAAAAAAAATATTACAAAAGTTTCGATTTATTCAGATAAAAAAATACCCGCGGAAACATCTTCGATACCTAATAACTTTAAAATAATCGATATGGTCACAAACGTACAACCCATTATATTAAAAAAAACCATATAGCAAAAAAAAAAAAACAACACTTTAAACATGAGGCCCAACACATAAGCCTAACTTGCTACAGTAACGGGCTCCCATTTTGGGCCAGCCCGATTTTTGTTTTTTTTTTTTTTTTTTTAAATTATTTTTTTTTTTGTTTTTTTTTTAAATTTGTATGCACAAAGTAGGAGGAAAAAAAATATTACAAAAGTTCCGATTTATTCAGATAAAAAAAATACCCGCGGAAACATCTTCGATACCTAATAACTTTAAAATAATCGATATGGTCACAAACGTACAACCCATTATATTAAAAAAAACCCATATAGCAAAAAAAAAAACAACACTTTAAACATGAGGCCCAACACATAAGTCATATAAAAAAATTATTACTAATATACACATTTGTCGACAAACTAGCCTAAAATTCGCATAAAATGTGGCCCAAAATCTGGCCAAAAAAAAAGATATCGAACCGTCCCAAAAAAAGAAAATATTCGGGAAAAAATTAACCCGTCCCAACGCAATTTTTTTTCCCGAATCGTACAAAAGAAGGAAATATCCGGGAAAAAATTAGCCAAAAAAACCCCCTCAAAAATAGCCTAAAATCTGGCCCAGTGTAAAAAAAATACAAAACGGACCCTCACCTTTTAACTATTTACGATTTTCTTACACAAAAATTCCCGTAAAAAAATTTACAAAGCCGTCCCAAAAAAAGAAAATATTCGGGAAAAAATTAGCCCGTCCCAACGCAAAATTTTTTCCCCCGAATCATACAAAAAAAGAAAATATTAAAAATTAGCCCCGTCATAACGCATCGCCCAAAAAAAAACCCCCGAAACGTAAAAAACAAAATTATTCGAGAAAAAATTAGTCCCGCCGCAACGCGCGGGTTCTTTTGCTTGTTTTATACCATGATATGCCACATGCATAATAAAGTTAAAAGCTTTACAATTTTGATCAACAAGCAAGATTATCCGCGCGTTGCTGCGGGCGTTAATTTTTTGCGTGTTGTTGTGGGGTATTAATTTTTTTTTCGAGTTTATTTTTTCGGTCTCATGTTTAATAGTTTGTTTTGTTCTTATATTAAATGACAGTCACGCATATTTTTTTTTTTGGCCCAGACTGATAGAAAGTCGTAAATAGTTAAAAATGAGAGTACGTCCCGTAATTTTTTTTTTCTTATTTTTGGCCAAAGAAGGGGAGGGGGATTATAAAGTTTTCCTTTTTTTTGGGGCCGATGAACAGTAACCGAGCCTAGTTTTTTTTTCGGGTTTATTTTTTCGGTCTCATGTTTAATAGTTTGTTTTGTTCTTATATTAAATGACAGTCACGCGTATTTTTTTAATAGTTTGTTTTTTTGCGGCTTATCATTAAATGACAGTCACGCGTATTTACATTTTTTTTTTTTTTTGGGCCCTAAAAGATCCGATAGAAAAGTCTGTAAATAGTTTAAAATGAGAGTAATCCCCGCTATTTTTTTTTCTTATTTTTGGTTACCAAAGAATGGCGAGGGGGATTATAAATTTTTTTTTTTTTGGCCGATGAACTAGTAGCGGAGCTGTTTTTTTTCTCGGGGTATATTTTTTCGGTTCTCATGTTTCCCATAAGTTTGTTTAGTGTTTTCGTGTATTATATTAAACGGACAGTCACACGTTTTGTTTTTTTTGCCCACAACCGATAGAAATGTCGTTAAATACGTTAAAATTGAGGAGTACGTCCGTAATTTTTTTTTCTTATTTTTCGTCCCTAAAGAAGGGAGTGGGATTATAATTTCTTTTTTTTTGCCGTTTATGAACAAGTACCGCGCACCAATGCGACCATGATACATAGTTCCATTTTACTGTAGCAATGGACAAAAACGACGTAGTATAATATATTAAATGACAGTCACGCGTATTTTTTTTTGGCCAAGACACGATAGTAGATAGTTCGTAAATAGTTAAAATGAGAGTACGTACCGTAAAATTTTTTTTTCTTATTTTGTGGCCCAAAGAATGGGGAGGGGGATATAAAGTTTTTTTTTTTTTTTTTTTAGGGCGCCGTATTGTAACAGTACCGAGCCCTAAGTCCATTTTTTCCAGGGTTTATTTTTTCGCGTCATCATGTTTAATAGTTTGTTTTCTGTTAACTTTATATTAAATGACAACGTTAACGCGCTATTTTTTTTTTTAGGCCCAGGAGGGCCGATAGAAAGTCGATAATTAGTTACAAATTGAGAGTACGTCCCGTAAATTTTTTTTCTTCTATTCTCTTTGGGCATCCAAGAGCGGGAGGGGGAATTATTTAAAAGTTCTTGTTCTTGTTTTTGGCGTTATGAACAATGACCTGCAGCCTAGTTTCTTTTTTCAGAGCGTTTATTTTTTATCTGGTCTTTTTTGTTTTTTTTTTTTTTTTTCTTGGTTTTTTTTATTATCATGTTTAATAGTTTGTTTTGTTTTATATTAAAAGAACCGTCACGCGTTTTCTTTTTTTGCGCCTCAAAACGATAGAAGTTGTAAATATAAAAATGAGAGTAACGTCCCGTAAATTTTTTTTTTTTCTTATTTTTGGCCCAAAGAAGGAGGGGGATTATAAAGCTTTTTTTTTGGGACCGCTCTATGAACTGTACACGAGCACCAATGGCGCACGGTACTGTTCTTTTTACCTTGTTAGCATGTTGAATGACAATTTCGATATTGGAGAGTTGTATGTGTGGTTATGAGCTGTCTCGAGTTTTTTTTGTTTTTAGGACCATGTCCTGGAGAGGTAGTCGTAAATAGTTTAAATTATGATGAGTTCGTCCGCTGTAATGGTTTGTGGTTTTTGTTTTAGATCGGCAATTTGGTTTGGGTTGGAGGGTGGATGTCTGGGTAGGGTGTGGGTGGGTTGAACCGTGGTTACTGGTTAAGTGACCTTAGGGTGTGGGGGCGGGGGGTGGGGGTCGGTATCTATGATCGTGGTTCTACGGTGTGTGGGGGGGGTGGAGGCGGTTTGGGTTTTTGTAAGGCACTTCTCGCTGTTAGGAGGTTTGTGGGGGGGTAACGATGATTAATCGTTTGTTTGTCGGGGTTTGTAGGTGTTTTTTGAGTTGTGGTGGTAAGGTTTGGGTTTTTTTTGGGGTGGTAATTTGACTATGTGAAGGTATATGGATGCGTTGGTAGTTTGGTTGTTGTTTTGAGGGCATGTTACAGTATTAAATAAGTAAACCCCACTTTGAGCCCAATTGCGGACGGGGTAATGGGGATTTTGTTTCGGTTGCTCCATTGGGTATTTTTAAGTAATGTGGTTGGTGTTAGAGGGCTTCTTGGTGCAGAGTTACCTATTATAGTGGTTTGAACAATTTAGTAGAAATGCCCGGTCTGGTTTTTGTTTAGTTGTGGTGCGTCCCTTTATAATGATGCATTAAGCGGTGTGGGGGTGTGTTGTCACACGGCGTACCAGGGCATGTACGTGGCCTAGAGAAACTCGGAAAGCGATCAGCAACTTAGTGAGTGAAGGGTACTGGCGCGGGTGACTGAGCAGCGGGAGTGTGTCGGCGAGTCGGCGAGTATAAGACAGTGGAGTGAATATTTTTGTAATTAATAAGGGGAGATTTGTGGTTTATAAGATGGGGGGGATGGGTTTATTTAGTTGGGTTTGGGTGTGGGGGGGATTTAACTATTTTGGGGTGGGTGGTGGGGGGGGTTTGGCTGACCGGCTTAGGGGATTCTTGTTTTATTCATCTTCATGTATGTTAACATCTACTTCCTCTTATCTAAAAACAAATGCTACTTTCAAAATATCTCAACGACATAAAAAAAAGTATTTCACCTCCAATAGATGTTATTGTTACTACTCTTTTTCTTCTATTCTCAACAGTAAACCCTCGAAGACATAATACTTTTGTTCTTCGAACCACATCGATTCCGTCCATCCCATCGTCACAAATAACTCAGAATTATTCCTCGCCAACCGTATGCCTCCGTTTTTGGAACGCAAAGTTTCACAGTTCTTGCGAAGGTTGCATTATTATTAGTAGAGGGTGTAATTTGCTTTCAATAATTTTCTTGGCAGGGTAAGGAATTTGGGGAAAAATTTGCATATGTGTGTAGCTTCTAAGGCCACATTGTTTGGAAATCTCTTCAGCAATTTTTTTCCTTCTCTTGCTTCTCATACCTCAATTCAAGTATCCTAGAAGCCATAAGTAACACCGTAAGGACCGAAGGAGTTATAAAGTAGATAAAGTGTCGGAAAAACAACCCTATTGTCGATTTAGACGCCCGTGCGAGTCGATAGAATGTGGGTGTATGACGTGGAAGGAATAGTGACGAGTGAATAACATCGATTGAAATCGCGACGAAGAAATTTGGCTCTTATACTCCCGGAGTGTAATGGTCGAACTACTATTTCAGAATTAGCCAGACAATCATCGAAAAAGTCCTATAGCTGGTCGCGGTGTATGGTTAATGGTTGTAGGCGTGGTAAAGTGGTGGATTTCTGTATGGCGTTCTTGTTAGCGGCCGACGAGGTATTAAAAATATGATGACGCGGAAAAGTATTGGAAGCGTCATTAACAGGTGAATTGCCAAAGTTCAACGACTATCTATCAAAAATTTAACACGTGTTAAAACTAAGTCGAGAAAAAGAAGGTTGATCCATATCAAGAATGCAAAGAACACTTCATAAGGAGGGATATGGTAATTAAAATCTGAACAAAAAATTTGATAATAATGTTCACTCGTAGGAATCTTTGAAATCTCTACCACACAAAATGAAGAATGCGCTGAAGCTCCCGGTTGATGAAGATAATATCGGATGATGCCTATTGAGCTTTGGAGGGGCCTCTTGATCTGTGAGCTCGTCCCACCCCCACGCTGAGGGCAATACTCGGTATCCCTCAAAAATACGCATAAATCGCATGACACAATAAAACAGAAGTACGAGTCGCCAAGAAGTAGATAGCACCGCGTTTTGGGCGAGCCACGGGGGAGTAAATCAGGTCTATAACGAGGCCTGGGGGGGGCGGGGACCCCCCGCCCTTCTTTTACATGGATTTAGACGCATACTGGGGTTGCGGCGATTGTTTGCCAGTGTACGAGGAGGATAGAGTAAGAATAAGGAAGTCAGGTTGATGCGAGGGCATGTGCAGTCGGGGGTGAGGGGCGATGGTGAGTGAAAAAGCAGAGGCTGGCAGGGGTGTATCGTTTGAATGAAAGTGATGGGGGACAGAAGGGATGGAGAGTAGAGATAAGAGCAGGAGACAAGGGGGTAGAAAGAGAGAGAGGAAGGGAGGGAAGGGGAGTGAGAGGGTGGGAAGAGAAGGGGAGGTGTGTAGTAGGTGGGGGTTTGTGTTGTAACGAAGTAATATTACCGAACAACGGCGCCAAAAACTTGATGTGTCTCGCGACTACTAGTTTTGAATTTATAACACGAATTACCAAATAAGCAAAGAACACACGGGCAAGTATGACCCTTTTGTATGTATCTAGCTTGGTGTGGTAAGTCGAGGTCGTTCACTAGGATTTAGGTGTTTTCGGTTGTGAAGGATATATGTATCAAATAACACGAAAGTGGTATAATGGTTTTCACGTCCCATAATACCATATAAGCAACAAATAAGGGCACGGAAATGATGATTAAGAAAATTCAATAAGTAAAAGACAACACTTGTTTGGATTAGTTCATAAAACTTAGATTGTTCATATGAAGATGGTTTTGACAAATTGATTACAAGTTAAGAATCTGATAGTGACAAATTCCAAATCAACCAATTCACGATTACGTTTATTTAACAAATTCGATTGGCGGTTCGTTTCACAAATTCATTAACAATCACACTCAAGTTTCTTTTGCATAATCAAGCCACTAAAGAAATGGTCAATACAATAGATAATCATCCATAGACAAAATGATTATAACTAGTTGTTTGATAAAAACCCTTTCGACCTATGAAATCACCAACAACTAATTAAGCATGATAAACAATTGTTACAAAACTCAAGCATAAATGGATCTCAGACATAACATGAAATTGATCAAAACCATAATAAAAAATAAACAATCCTCATATAATAAACATCATCCAAACAAGTGTATAGAGAATTACTCCATGATTATTTTAATAAAAACAAAGGTTCAACAAGCATATCATTCATAAACATTCTTAAAATTAAC
>BQNB010060756.1:0-36789 GCA_026074375.1 Tanacetum coccineum
GTTACATCATATTGGGTTGAATGCCTAATTGATGGTAGCTAATAATGTGTTTAATTGTTTAGATTGTTCGTGAGATTTTGTGAAGTTTTGATTGGATCTTTTTGGAAGCTAAGCTTCAGGTGAGTTTCATAGCCCCTTTTTCTTGTGTTTTATTGGGGTGAAAATGATGCTATGTGTTAAACTCTTTTAGTTGCTATAGTTCGGTTGGGAGTGGTCTTTACTACTCAATCAAATCCAACTGAAGGGTTGAAATAATACTCAATGATGTGTTGGTCCAGGCCTAAGTATAAGTTCCAGCTGGTAGACTTTTAGGTGCGTAAGTGACATATGGATCGGGGGTAACGTTCCTACCTAGTTGTTGAAATGGATCGGGGGTAACGTTCCTACCCAGTTGTTGTAATGGATCGGGGGTAACGTTCCTACCTAGTATGTGGATTGCATGTTAGCATAAGTTCATAATTTGCATAAGTGTCCTATATTGTTTTGATAATCGCAGTAATTGGTTTTGAAAAGTTTATAACGTGAGTCTTAAACCTATGACTCTCACCAACCTTTGTGTTGACGTTTTAAGCATCATTTTCAGGTGAGCATGATGGAAATAAGATTGAAAGAAGTGGCTAGTAAGAGACCATAGGATATCATGGAGATTTCTATTTCTTGTCTTGAATTTTTGCATTGTTTGAATTTGAATAATTCTTGCATGTCTTTCTATTGGCGAGAACTTTCATTTCATCAATAAAGACGCCTTTTGGAATTTTTGGTTAGGTTTGGGTATTGTTATGACACTATGTGTCTTTGCTTTACTTTAGCTTTCATTTTAGTATTCTCTATAGAGACACCGTGTGTTGTGATGATATCCATTCTTGTTTACGCCTCGCATTTCTGACTTGGCGGGGTGTGACACTAACCGAGTTAACGAATGATACCAAAAATCGAATGATTACAAGAGTATAGGAATTACACGACGTCTTCTATGAAATTAGTTTCGATGCTTGACCTTGGCTGCTCTTCGTCTTATTAGAAAATTGACTTTTATGTTTATGGTATAGAGAATATGATTAAGCACACTGAAAACTTATTTTTTAGTCTTCTATATATAGTCTCTAAAAATGAGTGGATACGCCGTATTGAGTGAGATCAATACGGTGTATTGGGTGTATTCCTTGGAGTGCGCGCTACGTTCATGTTGGGAATTAAAGATTCCTTGATAATGTTTGAACTAAGGAAGTATCGCGAGTAAGGATGGTTTGTACTTTTGTGGATATTAGCTGAGAAAAACGTATATGGGGACGTCTATTTAAGTGTGTGAACGTGGCAAGATGATATTTTAAAGAAAATTATGGGCTGTGACATGGGATGTTACATATTGTGAACGAAGAATTCAAGATTGGGCAGGGATTATGTTTAAACAACTTTAGGCCTGAATCTGTATTAATAGTTGTCAACATGGGCTTTAAGAGTTTTTAATATTTTTCGGGCACATGGAATGATTTGTGTGGCTCATTAATGCTGCCAAGGTATGCTCAACGATTATATTTATGCTGCTATGTATATTTAGTGATTGATATACATAAAATAGTAGGCTTCGATGAATTATTGTGTACTTTAAAAGATTGCATGGGGTCATATAAGTAGTTTGGGCTTTATCAGAAGTTGACTACACGTATTTGTTCGTGGGTTTCAAGTTAATGGGCTCAAAAGATGTATTGGACTGCTTGGGCTCAATATTAATGCTTCCAACAGACGTTTGTATATTGGTACTTTTAGAGCATGAGGTGATAATATTGCTGCTATGTAATGTTTATAGTGCTGCCCAAGAATGAAGTTTATACTATCAACGTTAATTAGTACTGATCAACAGAAAGTGTTTGTACTGCTTGCATCGTCCGAGAAAAAGTTTAAGCTGTTTGTGTTGTCCGCTAAAATTTTAATGCTGCTCAAAGGGTTTGTACCACCTTTGTTGTCTGAGAAAAATATTTGTACTGCTAGCATCGTCTGAGAAAAATAGTTAAAACTGTTAGTTCTATTCGACATACCCAGTTTGTACTGCTTGCTTTATCAGAAATTGGATAGTTTACATTTTTTTGGGATCTCAGACAGAACTATTGTTAACAATAGTTTATTGTTCGATATTGAGTGACAAAGCATGTTTTTGGTTCTCGGATAGTTTGTTCTTAGCCTGATTTATGGATAGTGGTTTTGAGAATTGGCAAGCTATAAGGGATAGGAGAATTTTTAGGTGTTGGTTTCATTTCAACACAACAAATGGTAATCAATTCACCATGTCTAACTGACACTAAGAATTGGCTATTCCAGAGCAAACGGCTACTGGTAAAGAAATCTCAAATCCGTTAATGGCTGATAGTTTGCCCAAAACTATATGGTTATCAATTCACCATGTTTTATTATAAAGGATTGGCTATTCCGGGGCAAACAGCAACCGGTAAAGAATCATCAAATCCGTTTATGGCTGGTAGTTTGCCAAAAACTATACATTTATATGATTCACTTCAAAGTGATGAGGATAGTTTTAAACTTATTGAATTTTGATTCTTTGTACCAATTTTCTTACCATGGTTCGTGATTTGGAGATTTTAAAAACCACTTATCTGATAATGAAGAAAGTTTGGGTGAGGATGCATCTAAACAGGGGAGGATTAATGATGCAGATGCAGAGGTTACCTTCATTGATGAGACTTCAAATGATGCTAGAAACAAGAACAACAAGATTTCAAACAGCAATTAGAAGTGAAGTAGTGTTTGGATATATCCTCCTGGTGATCAAGAAGCTTACATTCAAGAAACTTGATGATTAACATGATGAATATCAAGTTTAGGGGAGGATTTTTAGGAATTAAAGATTCCTTGATGCTGTTTGAATTAAATGAAACAAGAGAGACTAAATCGACATAATGAAGATTCTACAAACGATGGAAGATTGTAGAAGATATGATCAAAGATATGAAGATCATGATTGATATTTAAATGATTTAGTTTCCTTATACTTATGGAAAGCATTAATAAGTATTAAATATGATGAGGAGGTTACAAGGTTTATTAGGAAAGCATTAAAATGTATTAATGTAGAATACATAGGAAAATATTAAATGTGTTGTAACCTACTAGGACTCCTTGGACTATAAAAGGAGGTCCTATGGTGTAGAGAAAAGACATCAATCTCTACACATCCATCATACACACGTTTTTTAGTTAGTTCATAGCTTCAAGGTTGAAAACCTTGTTACCATTCAGAGTAACCATATTCAATATATTGAGGTTGAAAGTTTGTTTTATTGTTATTATTCTTCTTAGTATCACAACCTAGTTTTCACATAGTTTGTGATATTCCCAATCAAAGTTTCTACCATAGTTGTCTTGGATTTATCCAATACAACTAAACCTTATATCAGCTAAGGAGTTAAAGATCTGTTCACAACGGGATCAACAAGTGGTATCAGAGCGGGTTGAGAAGCTTTGAATAAGAAGAACACGTTTTCTACACACAAGATTTGTTTGTCGAAGAAGAGATGGCCTACATCTCAAGTTATTCAAATGCTAATTCTAAGGTACATACTTGTTCTACTGAATGTGAGCAATCATATGCACAACTTAAAAAATTATATGATACTCAAAGGGGAAAACTTGGTGATGCTAGTATAGAAATTCAAGCCTATACTCAAGCTTTAAAAAAGGTAGAGGCTCAATTAGTTATTCACAAGAAAAATCAACTTTGGTATGAGGAAAAGATTAGATTTATGAAAATTGATTTAGATGACAAAACTGATGTACTCACATACCATAAAAAACTATTAGCAAAAGCTGTAAAAGAAAAAGAAGAATTAAAAACCAAATTAGAATCATTTGAAACTTCTTTTAAAAGTCTTAATACATTGCTTAATAGTCAATTGAGTGCTAATGATAAAGCTAGTTTTGGGCATAATGGTGCAAAAGAGTCTAAATAAGTGAAACAATTACTAGTGTGTCTAAAGTGAAACAAGTAATTCTAAAACTAGTAATGATAAAGTGGAAATGCCTAAAATTAAAACTATTAGGATGAGTGAACCCATCATTGAGGAATAGGAATCTGACAGTGAAGATGATGAGATTGTGGTCAAACCTAAGGAAGTAACAAAAACAGTCAAACCTAGCTTTAAAAAGATTGAATCTGTTAATGCTAGGAATGAAACTATTAAGCAAGCAGAAAACCCTAGGAAAAACAATAAGAATCCTAGAGGAAATAAAAGAAACTGGAATGGTATGATGACTCAGAAATTAGGTAAAAATTTTGAGTTTAACAATAAGGCTTGCTATGTATGTGGTAGTTTTGATCACCTGCACTATACCTGTAAACACAAGAGAAAGTTTAATGATCAAAAACAGGTTAAACCAGTGTGGAATAACTCAAAGAGGGTGAATCACCAGAACTTTGGTAGATTTTCTCACCCCAATTCAAAAAATAACATAATTCCACAAGCAGTACTAACTAAGTCAGGCCTAGTACCTCTTAATACTGCCAAATCAGTTAGTACTGCTCAATCCAGAACAAGAATGAATGATGCTATGCAAAAACCATATTTTATTTATAAAGCATATTCATCTGATAAAAGACCCTTTAACAAGAAAACAACAAATTACAACAGATATTTCAACAAAAGAGTTAATACTGTTAAGAGTACAAGGGATAATACCGCTAGGCCAAAAGCAAAGGTTAATACTGTTAAGGCCTCAGCTAGCTGGGTTTGGAAACCAAAACATGAAGAATTAGACCATGTTTCCAAATCAAATAGTGCATCAAAGACCTTGACAAGATATGATTATGTTGATGCACTAGGCAGGTTCAAGTCTGTTCTGGCTTGGGACTTCAAAAGACACTGATCTTATTATCCAGTGTACAGGGAAATTCATAAATGGGAAGTGATGTTTATGAATTGTTGTGGTTTGTATTTTCTGTGTTTGTGGACTAACATTGTGCAGGAAAAGAGAAGTGTTAGATGGAATTAATAGTTGAAGTCATAAGGATTTTGTGTTTGAGTTGATTGTTCACTGGAAGCAACAGGTTGAAGAAGAAGGATTAGTGACAAGAGGGTTGCTGTTTTGGGAGTTGATTAAAGCAGGTGGAGAACAAAAGTTTGTATTGGATTAATCCAATACAAAAGTGGAGAACAAATCTTTGTGCTATGCTCTGGGCTTAGCTGTGCGTCTGATGTGGAGAACAAAAGTGGTATACATACTGCTGTTTGTTGGTTTCCAAATAGATTAGTACTGCTTCTTGTTCATGTTGTACTGCTCCTTTATATTTAGTACTGCTCTGTGTACAAAGTGTTAGTGACGAATCAGTAACAGATCAGCAACAGAAAATGCGTCACTAAAAGGTATGGGAGAAAGGAGCATACCTATTTGAGACAGTTTAGCAACAGAAAAAAGCGTCACTAACAGAACGGGAGGAAGAAGAACCAGGTTAGCAACGGATTAGCGACGGTTTTGTGACAGAAAAAGGTGTTGCTAACTGGTAATTACTTAGTACTGCTTTTAAAATAGTTAGTACTGCTCCTTTTATTTTTAGTACTGCTCAATGAAATTTCTAGTACTGCTTCCATATGTTTGTACTGCTTGGAGACGAATACATTTGGGTTCAAACACAGATGGTTGCTTCGTGTGGTATGGGTTCTATTGTTGATTGAAAGTGTATAAGGAAGTATCGCGAGTAAGGATGGTTTGTACTTTTGTGGATATTAGCTGAGATGGTATCTGGAAATAATTATACAAAGGTGAATTACAATTATTATGCTAAAAATACTCACCCTAGTGCTCACAGGAAAATGGTTCCAAGAGCAGTTTTAATGAAAACTGGCCTAAGATCACTTAATACTGCTAGGCCTTTTAATACTGCTCATCCCAAAACTATAGTTTATAGTGCTAGACCAATGTCACATTTTTCTAAATCAGCACAATCAACTGTAAAGAGGCCTTATCAAAGAAGAACAGCATTAACTAGCAAAAATTCTAGCCAAAAAGTTAATACTACTAAGGGTAAATTTTATACTGCTAGGCAAAAAATAGTTAATACTGATAGGACAAATTCAGCAGTAGTTAATGATATAAGGGCAAACCAGATTAATGCTATTAAGGTCTCCGCATGTTAGGTTTGGAGACCTACCAAACTTAATAGTGCATCAATTACTTTGAAGAAACATAATTATGTTGATGCACGAGGCAGATCCAAGTCAGTGATTGCTTGGGTCCCCAAAGGAAACTAATTTCCTTATTTTTTGTTGCGGCAGGTTCATCCAAAAAAAAGTTGTTCAAGGCTATGTTGACAGTGGAATGCGTTCAAAGGCATCTATGACATGAAACATGTCTTATATCTCAGACTTCAAGGATTTTGATGGAGGATTTTTTATGTTACCTTTGGGGAGGAGCCAAAGGAGAGAAACTTACTGGTAAAGGAACTCTTAAAACTGGTAAGCTTGATTTTGAGGATTTGTACTTTGTCAAAGAGTTACAGTTTAACCTTTTTAGTGTTTCACATATTGGTTTAGTTTTGTTATACGCGTTATGACAAAAAATGAACTCAGTGTTCTTTTCACTGACACTGGATGTGTTGCGGTTCTCCTGACTTTAAGTTAGCTGATAAAAGTCAGGTTTTACTTAAAGTTCATAGAAAGAACAATATGTATAGTGTTGATATGAAGAATATTATTCCTAAAGAGTGTTTAACCTGTCTTGTTTCAAAGACGACACTTGATGAATCAATGCTATGGCATAGGAGGCTAGGTTATGTAAATTTTAAAACTATTAATAAACTTGTTATATAAATAAACTAGTTAAGGATAATCTTGTGAGGGGATTACCTGCAAAACGTTTTGAAAATGACCAAACTTGTGTTGCTTGCCTTAAGGTAAAACAACACAAAGCCTCTTGTAAGTCCAAGATCTAGAACTCTATTACTCAACCTTTATTCATGTTGCATATTGGACTTGTTTGGTCCAACTTTTATGAGTAGCTTAATGAATAAGAAATATTATCTTATGGTCACTGATGATTATAGCAGATTCACTTGGGTTTTCTTTTTAGCCTCTAAGGATGAGACTAGTGGCATCCTTTAGAACTTTATAACTGAGATAGAAAATCTAGTTGATAAGAAAGTAAACATAATCAGATGTGACAATGGGACAGAGTTTAAGAATAGAGTTATAAATGAGTTTTATGAAAAAAAGGCATTAAGTGGGAATTTAGTGTAGCTAGAACTTCTCAGCAAAATGGTGTTGCTGAAAGGAGAATTAGGACACTAATTGAGGCTGCTAGAACCATGTTAGCTGACTCTAAGTTACCTACTACATTTTAGGCTGAAGCAGTTAATATTGCTTGCTATGTGCAGAATAGGGTAATTATAGTTAAGCCTCATAACAAGACCCCTTATGAATTGTTTAGAGGTAGAACTCCTACTCTAAGCTTCATAAGACCATTTGGGTGTCATGTTACCATCCTTAATACCTTAGATCATCTTGGCAAGTTTGATGCAAAATCTGATGATGGTTTCTATGTTGGATACTCATTGACTAGTAAGACTTTTAGAGTATACAACATTAGAACCAAAAAAGTAGAAGAAAACTTGCACATTAAGTTCTTGGAGAATAAACCTATTGTTATAGGTGATGGTCCAAAGTGGCTATTTGCTATTGATAGTATGACAAAATCAATGAATTATGTGCCAGTTGTTGCAGGAACAAACTCTAATGATTTTGCAGGTTCAAAAGAAAGTAATGGTGCAGGTCACACTAGCAAGGAGACTGAATTTATTCAAGACTACATTGTGATGCCACTGTGGAAAGATGGTTCAATGTTTGATTCTTCTTCAATGAATTCTAGTGACGATGAACCACAACCTTCTAGCAATGCAGAAAAGAAGGATGATGAAGGTGTAAGTAAATCAAGTGGATTTAGTGATTTAGAGCAACCTGAGAGCAGTACTCCAAATATTAATACAGTTGGGCCAAGTATTAATACTGCTAGTGCAAATTTTAAAATTGGTTGTCTAAATATTAATACTGTTAGTCCAACAGTTATTACTGCAAGGTCAAATAGCTCTCAAAATGTATCTAACATATTTTCTTTAGGAGGAAGTGCTACACTTGAAGCCACACATGCTGATTTATTTGGTGCTGAAACAGAAATGGATATGAGCAACCTTACTACCTCATATCAAGTTCCTACTACTCCAAATACAAGAATCCATAAAGATCATTCACTTGATCATGTGATTGGTGATATATAATATGGTGTACATACAAAGGAAATAACAAAGAATACCAATGAACATGGGTTTAATAATGTTGTGTATGAAGGGAAAACTCATGAAGACCTTCATACTTATTTGTTTGCTTGTTTCCTATCCCAGGAAGAACCAAAAAGAATTGCCAAAGCTCTAAGTGATCCAGCTTGGGTAGAAGCAATGCAGGAGGAGCTTTTACAGTTTAAACTACAAAAGGTTTGGATACTAGTGGATTTGCCTACATGTAAGAGAGCTATTTGTACAAAATGGATATTCCGGAACAAGAAAGATGAGAGATGCATTGTAACAAGGAATAAAGCAAGGCTAGTTGCCTAGGGATATACTCAAGAATAAGGTATAGATTATGATGAAGTTTTTGCTCCTGTGGCTAAAATTGAGGCAATAAGGTTGTTCTTAGCTTATGCTTCCTTTATGAGCTTCATGGTATATCAGATGGATGTGAAGAGTGCTTTTCTTTATGGTACAATAGAAGAGGAGGTATATGTGTGACAACCTCCAGGATTTGAAGATCCTGACTATCCTGACAAAGTTTACAAGGTGGTAAAGGCACTGTATGGTTTGCATCAAGCTCCAAGAGCTTGGTATGGAACATTGGCCAAGTATTTATTGGACAATGGGTTTCAAAGAGGAAAGATAGATCAAACCTTATTTATCAAGAAGCAAAAAGGAGATATTTTGCTAGTACAGGTCTATGTTAATGACATTATCTTTGGATCAACAAACAAGGAGTTGTGTATTGAATTTAAAAAACTGATGCATGACAAGTTTCAGATGAGTTATATGGGAGAACTCAATTTCTTCTTAGGTTTGCAAGTGAAGCAAAGAGAAGATAGGATATTTATCAGTCAGGATAAATATGTAGCTGAGATATTAAGGAAGTTTGGTTTCATAGATGTCAGGACAGCTAGCACCCCAATGGATACATAAAAGCCTTTTCTCAAGGACTCAGATGATGATGATGTTGATGTTCATCTCTACAGATCAATGATTGAATCATTAATGTATCTTACATCATCTAGACCAGACATTATGTTTGCAGTGTGTGCATGTGCCAGATTCCAAGTTACACCTAAAGTTTCACACTCACATGTTGTGAAAAGGATTTTTAGGTATCTAAAAGGCCAACCTAAACTAGGCCTTTGGTATCCTAGAAATTCTCCCTTTGATCTGGTGGCATATTTTGATAGTGACTATGCTGAAGCAATCCTAGATAGGAAATCAACAACAGGAGGTTGTCAGTTCCTAAGGTGCAGATTGATATCATGGCAGTGCAAGAAGCAAACTGTAGTTGCCACCTCCTCTACTAAAGTTGAATATGTAGCTGTTGCTAGTTGTTGTGGGCAAGTACTTTGGATTCAGAATCAAATGCTAGATTATGGGTATAATTTTATGCACACCATGATTAATATTGACAATAATAGTACTATATGTATTGTTAAGAATCATGTTTCACATACTAAAATAAAACACATTGAGATTAGATATCAGTTTATAAGAGACTGCCATGATAAAAAGTTAATTCAAGTGGTTAAAATCCACACAGATCACAATTTTGCAGACTTACTTACAAAAGTGTTAGTGCAAATATTATGATATTTAATCTATACGATCTCTTTATGTTTTGATGATGACAAACATGTAACTTGTAATATGTAACATAAAGTGCGCAAGTTACTCGTAATCACAAATCATTAGTGAATACACGTATCAACATTTCTCAACGTCTCAAGTATGCATCAAGACAGACATTGGTTTACACCCGACGTAAATCACATAAGGTATGTACAAACAATATTAAACTTGTAGGATGATCAAAGAAATAAGTTTTTGTCTGAAACTTTATATTTTTATAAACACAACAAAACTATTTCTCAAAAATTATTTAGACAAATTATTTTTTAATTATAAAGAAATGTTTTATTTGGTAATTATTTTGAATTTCAAAATCTGGTCATTTCCCCCCTAAAATAAGTGTCTCTTTCACCAGACAAGTTTGTCACCACAAAAATACAAGAACAGGAGCGCCTGTCTAGCCGGTCCCTTAATTCGGTCGGCGGCCCCTTAATTATTTGGCGGCCCCCTTATATATCTGGGACCTCCGTTTCCTGATAGGCTATTTTTTAGCTCCTATAAATAGTGGGTCACCTCCAACTATTTGCACAACCCTTTTGCACGAATTTATCCCAGTTCTTTCCCTCTATAGATCTCACTAAATCTCTCTAAATCTTTGATCATTTAACTTGTTTAATCTTGTTTAAATGTGATCCAATATTCTACTCTTTCCTTCTTCCCTCAAGTGCAAGAGAAGAACTTCGGTCATCTTCAAGATCCGAAGTTATGCAGTCTAGTTAGTCCATTTGTAACATTTGTTACATATAGATCGAGTCCATGTCTTCCAATCTTTAGTAGTGTGTAGTTCCAAATGATGTATATATTTAGATGGGTTTATTGTGGGTTGGTTAGTATTTTCGGCCTTAAAATACATTGGTGAAGTGGTAGATTGGTTCTAGCTAAGATTAGAACTCGGCATTTAGCTTACTGTCGGAAAATAATGTAAGTACGCGGTTTATGTGTTTAGGCCATAAAACATAAGGTTTGTTATGTTGGGCCATAAAACATAACGGGTTTGGTTGTACCCGAAGAAGAACTCGACATCTAGCTTAGTGTCGGAAAATAATGTAAGCTTTGGTAAAAGGCTTGCTCCACCAAAAGGGAGCTTGTTGATTAGTGAAGTAACTCTCGAGTTGGATACTCGAGGAGTGGAGTAGGGCGAAGAGGAGCTTCGTGACCGAACCACTATAAATCATTGTGTCGGTTTGCATTTTCTTTTACCCTTCGCTTTACTTACTTATTTACATTTATCGCTTTACTTTTATATTTGCATTGTACTCATGATTGTGTGAATGGTTGTGTATATCCTGTTAGTTAAAGTTGTGTAGCTCTTTGTGCTAAATAATGTGAGTGTGGTTATATTGTTAGAATATGCTTTAGCTATTATAAACCTATGATCGACACTTCTCATATTACGTCAAACTTTATTGGTGATATGATACAAAAGATCTAGTCCAAAAATCTCTTATGGAGGCGGTCCCATAAATCAAGCGGCTCCCTGATATACTTGGCGGCCCCCATATATATATGAGACTGCCGATAGAAGAGTGATGCAATTCTTGATCTTAAAGTTTTTATTGGAAATGTATTCACCCCTCTACGGTTTCCACAATTGGTATCAGAGCCACATCGCTTTAGTTTTCAAAACAAATAGTTTTTAAAATAGAGTATGATCCTTGTATCAAATTACCCATGAAGGGGGATTAAATATGAAAAGTGTTTTGTTGTTTGATTCGTACTAGTTTTGTTATTAAATATACTTCGTATACTAGCTTGAAGGAAAATTTTCTCAAAAGAACTTGGAAGTGTCAACTTATGTTTGTCTCGTAAGAGTAGAAATGATGTCTAAAACAAGAAATTTATGTGCTGGAATAACTTTTTAAAGTCCTATGTTCTATAGTTAAGTTACAAAATGATTTTGAACAAAAAACGTGTTTTGAGGTCACTGATGGCGGTCTCATAAATGTTCGAGCGGCCCCTAAATATATTTGGGGGCCGTCACCTTTATGGGGGTCGCCTTTCTGTTTCGTCAGTTTTTGGCAAACTTCGAAAAATCATATAAAATCAACCGTAAGTACGTAGAAGTTGTGTCACCCGCCATTTCGAAGATAATTGAGTCTACTTTCTTTTAAAGGAACTTCCAAGATTTCATTCTTAAATTAAATAAGTCAGAAATGCAAAATACTACATAGTGGTCAAAACTTTATGTTTCGTTTTAACGTAAAACTTGTAGTTTATTTTTTTCTTTCAAGCCAAGCATTTCTAGTCAATGTATCTTTGAAAAATGGTACATTTATATTTTCAAGACATTGATCTTGATTAATTTTTAAAATGGGGAGGAAATTATTTTATTTACGAATAAAATCAAGCTAAGTATACATCATTGTATTTAATACACAAAACGACGACGAATATCTTTATGTGCATGCTAAATGATTATGTGTATTTACTTGTATCGTATTTTTGTTAATAGATATTATTAAATAATCATTACTATTTGTAATTGAGCTAATTATATATCTAAACACATGTGCCATACATGTTATTTGTATGTTACTAGTTTTTGGATTATGGCTAATAGGAATTACGCTAGATTTCTTGCGTTAAGTTGCAATATTGTTTGTGCAGCATATAGGCATAGATCACTATATTTACAAGTGTTACATAAATATCTTGTAGATCATTTTGAGTGTAGTAACCCACTTAGGAATGAGAGTTTAATAGTTTGTCAAGTGTGTGAAAAAAAGATTAATGTTCTAAGATCATATATTAAAACCCGTCACTAAAATATTTCCAACACGTCAACTCTATTCCAACAAGATGTCTAAATCTTTTCATCATCTTGCGGTGTTTGACCTTGGGTTGGTTAAATAAAATAAAAGATTGTATTAATACATTGGTAATTAAGTAAAAGAAAATGTATCTTTAAAATTTTAAACTTTGCTTGTGCTTGCAATAACACATAATTTATATTCTTTTTATAAACGTATAGTATTTTACAAAAGATGTGTGTTGTATATAAAACTGGTAAGATATCATTAATATTACCCATAAATGTCAAAAATTATGCATACTATACATATCAACAAATAGTTTTTTGCACAAGCAAAATATATGACAATCTTGAAATAAGAAATTAACTTGTCATTATTCATAACCTCACCTCACAACTAGTCTTAGAATTAATGGAACACACTATGAAAATCTTTATTTGTTTTCTTTTAAAAGCGGTTCGTCGAGGGACAAGAATGATTTTTGAATATATATAGATTCCATTATTCAAATTTATCGATTGATATTATTGTCGAATCTAATTGACAAGTTTTCGAGTATGGACAAGAAATCAAATTCTTATTTGTCTAGTTTTAAGATTATATCAAAATATAACAAGAGATATTATATTAAACCTACATACCTAATCACACTCGATTGATATGAAAATAACGACATCCCTTTCCAAGATGATAAGAATATGCATCAGATCATAACTCACACTTATGTAGATGATGTCATATTGAGTCTACTTGTCCAATAGTTGTGTTCCAAATATTTGGCAAATATATGCATAAAATACACAATGAAGTAGGATTGACGACTTGAATATTTCATCCAAATACTTATTGTAATTTACTTGTTAATGTAATTGGTAAAAGTCATTGGTTTCGAAAATTGCCAAAACTATGAGCAAATGCACAACATATGTAACTTTGCTCAAACAATTCAAAAACACAACTCAAAACTCAAACTATCTTCTTATCAAAACTCTCTCTTACTTTACCAAATAAGCATAATATTTCTTCCTTACCAAATAAGAACCCTTTAACCATCTAAGGTTAGGATTAGGAAGAATAGAACATATTCCACAAACCATTATCGTGCTTTCTTTCAATAAGTGATCGTAAGAGGATTTTGAATATGAAGATGATTATTATTCAAACGATAATCAATCTCATCATTCAATCTAATTACAAAATTAGAATATAAACATGAAATCGAGACTAGGATTTATCTGGATCATGGGAATATCAATCAAATGACCATAGATATTTTTCTGTGTCTACATGTTTAACCATCCTCGGTTATTACATGAAATCATGAAGTCGATTGTAAGACAACAAGATTAGTCATCGAATTGCAATTCACACTTGCAATGAAAATGTCTCATTGACTCTAAAGTGTTCAAATGTTGTGTTATTAGCTATGGTCAAATTATACATGCTAAACTTAACACACTCTAAGTAGGATTGATGATTTATGAATTTCCATCGGGAAACTCATAAGTACTCCAACTTAATAAGCAAGACTTGGATGTCATTTTTGAAAACTCAAACCGAGAACTCTTATAACTTATATAAGCTTCTCCTGTTGGGAATTTTTAGTTACTACTGCTAGTGCTACTTTACTACTGCTGGTTCAAGATTGATACTACTGCTAAAGACTGAAGAAATAGACTAAGTAGTTAATACTGCTAGTTATATTAATTAGTACTGTTAGTACAAATGTTAGTACTGCCAGTATAGTTAGTATTGTTAGTTAATAGTTAGTGTTGTTAGTATTATATAGTTAGTACTGCTAAAGTGATATGCATGAGATATATTAGGAATAGATATGCATTATGATTGCATGCATTTTGTAAGCCCATTAGGGTTTTCTTGGTGTATAAAAGGAACCCTCAGACATAGTTAGAATGATCAATTCATAGTTAGTTATTCTGTAACCTAGACAAAATATTTGCAATCAATATATCTAAAGTTTTTAGTATTCTTTGTTCTTCTTTATATTACAAGTTAGATTCCGCATAACTTGTAGTATTCATAATCATAGTTTCTCATATAGTTAGTTTGGATTTATCCAAGTTAACTAAGCTTTAACAAGCTAAGAAGATCTGTTCATTGGGACTTCATAAGTGGTATTAGAGCTTGTGGAGAAACTCTATATAAGAAGAACTTTATCAGATCTAGATCTCTTCCTATAAAACACAATGTCTGGTGAAGAACCTGCAACACAAATAGCACCAGTAGAATCTCCTCAAATGTTGTCTACTGTAAAACTTCCTATCCTTAAGAAGGGTGAATATACCCTTTGGAGCATGAGGATGGAGCAGTATCTCACTAACACAGATTATAGTTTATCGCAAGTGATCTTGAATGGTGATGGTCCTATACAAGTAACAACAGATGAAAATGGTGTTGAAACTGAAGTAGCTCCAAAGACTGCTCAAGCACTATTAGCAAGACAAAGAGAAAGAAAAGATAAAAGCATTTTGCTTTTGGCTATTCATGATGAGTATCAACTAAAGTTCCATGCAATAAAGTATGTAAAAACTCTGTGGGCTGCTATCAAGAGTAGGTTTGGTGGTAATGTTGAATCTAAGAAGATGCAGAAGAATGTCTTGAAGCAACAATTTGAAAACTTTTCTGTATCTGACACAGAAGGCCTAGATAAAGCATATGATAGGTTTCAAAAACTTATCAGCCTACTAGAAGTTCATGGTGCAGCTGTTTCTAATGAAGATGCAAATCAAAAATTCTTAAGAGCTCTACCTTCATCATGGAATAATGTTGCTTTAATTATGAGGAACAAAACTGGTATAGATGATTTAGATATAGATGATCTATACAATAACCTCAAAGTGTTTGAAGCTGACAGCAAAATTTCATCCGGATCATCTTCAAACTCTCAGAATGTGGCCTTTCTCTCTGCAGAAGACACTAGCAACAGTAATGAAGTTAATACTGCTAATGGTGTTTCTACTGCATCAGGCCATAATTCTCAGGGACAAGCCTCTTCATCATCATATACTGATGATCTAATGTTCTCATTCTTTGCTAATCAGTCAAATAGTCCACAACTGGATGATGAAGACTTAGAGCAGATTGATCATGATGATTTGGAAGAAATGGACCTTAAATGGCAGGTGGCCATGCTTTCTATGAGGGTAAATCCCTATTCAAGCCTTTTAACAACATAAGTTAAAATGCTCTCCTTTTCTCTTCGACGAAACATTCTTTCTCTTTGACGAAAACATTTTTTCTCTTCAACGAAAACATTCTTTTCTCTTAGACGAAAACATTCTTTCTCTTCGACGAAACATTCTGTCTCTTCAACGAAAACATCCTTTCTCTCCGATGAAAACATTTTTTATTATTCGACGAAAACATTATCTCTCTTTGACGAAAACACTCTTTGTCTTTCGATCACACATCTTCCTTCTCACTAATACAGAGTCAACTACGCCTCATTTAAAACCATAAAGATGGCTAATCTCTTTCCTCCACTATTTCCCTTCCATCTTTAAACCAATCCGTATACCTCGTTGTGTGATTTGTTAACTGAACATCGTAATGCTCAAGAAGAGCTACATAACTTTTTGAGTGTAGTTTATCGTACGCTAACAACCATCCGTCTTGACATTGTCAAGCTCATCGTCTCTATCTTCGTTTGTTTTCTTTATTATTATTATTATTATTATTATTATTATTATTATTACTTTATATATTTGTCGCTGTCCTAAACCACAACCGATGATACGTCACCATTTCCTTCAGGACAATGTCCAAAAGGAAACATCTCCATCGAAAAGGTTGCGTCTGAAGATAACATCGCCGACATTCTTTCTTTACCCTTCAAGCGCGAATCGCTAAATTATCTTCATCAAGGTTTAGGAATGATGGAACACATTTCATAAATCGTTCTCTTCTTTTATTCTAGTCTCAATTCTAGTTCGTGTTCCATTTCGTGTCATGACAACTTAACTACTTCATCTGAAGTACTTTAAGTATTTTTAATTAGCGAAATACAAATTAAAATGTCACTCTTTTTGAAAAATTCATCAATTTCCCCAAACATCCCTCCTGTTGGCGGTCTGGCGCCCCAAGATCAATACTTGAGCAGCCCCTAATATATCTGGGACCGCGAGCAGGCATAGCTTGAATACCATTCATTTTTTTTCAAAACCTAACGACTTCCTCTCTTCAGTTACGAGTTAAACGTCTACTCCACACCCAAACCAATACCAAGTCTCTCTATAGATCAATGGGTCATATACCTCATATCCTAGACAACTCATAAGCATCATGCTTAATGTTTTTTAAAAGGAGTCAAGTGAATTTATAATGAAATGCGTCTCATTATCAAAAACACATATTTCTTAAAAATCGAATTGACTTTTCAATCCATCACATACACTCACAATAAATTCCATCACATACAAAAATTGGTCCTCACGTTCTCGTAAACACCTTTTCCACTTTCTAAAATAGTCTTCCTCATTTCTGATAGTTCCGCACTCACTTCTAATAGTCTTTTTTAATTCCGACGTTTCTTCTCCACTTCAAAATCTAAAACGTTCCTTTTCACATTCTAAGAGTCTCCTCATCTACTAACGTTCTCCTTCTCACTTCTAATACGTTTACATCTTCTCTCTTTTCAATAGTCTTGTTTACTATTAGAATTCCTCATATATCCCTTACAACTTAATTTTATTTTATCCAAATTTTTTAAGTAATTTACGGAAATTGCAAATGATGTCACTCCTTCCAAAACTTTTTACTTTTTAAAAAGGTGAAGAACATAAAGAAGATATTCAATCTTCAAGGTTATTGAGTCACCCACAATTTGTTGAGTTCTCTTCTATTCATCCCTCCATGAAGAACTCTACCACAACCCCACCTACTCATTTCACATACCCAACTTTTGTTTGCTCCCAAAAATTAACACAACCAACAAAACACTAAACAAACCTTTGAATTTCCAACTTCCAACCACATGGCCACCCGGACCTTTGTATCAATAGGAATCACACTTGCACATCACAATTGTTGTATTGCAAATGAATATCAATCTTTTTTTTCTGGACATACCGTCTCTCGTCAAACCATTACGTTCCTCCATTATGGTCTCCTCTATCCTCTCCCTACTTTTTTCGGCTCTATGGAATCAATTTCATCATTCACGATCCAATAGCATATCGACTCCATCCTCATCTTATTTTTTCTTTTTAATCCTTTAATACTCTCCTCTCCTCCTCTTCTCTCCTCTATATATATATATATATATATATATATATATAATATATATACATATATATGCGTGTGGTGTGTGTGGAGAGAGAGTGTGTGTGTGGTGTTGTACTATTTTTTTTATTTGTTGGAGATTTTTTGGGTACGTGTTGCTTTTTGACGGGAGTGTGGTGTGGTGTGGTGTACTTTTTTTTTTTGTGCAGGTCTTTTTGCCAATTATATATTTGAGATAGTGGGAGTGTAAGTGTCAACCAACAAATAACTAACCTCATTACTCTGTTTATTATTAAAAGTTTGATATCAAATGTATTAGTTACTTTAAACAGTACGTCTCAATAAGTTTTCTTTATAATTGTCATCATTTAAATTATTATAAGCACACAGTACTAATAAACGCAGAACAGAAGTTGCATTATAATTCTAGTTTTCCTAAATGCATCTAAAAGTGTCATACATTATAATCATAACACCTAAAAGTGCATGTCTAATTTCTCAATAATATCTTGCTATATTTATATATATATATATATATATATGTATATATGTGTGTGTGTGTGTGTGTGTGTGTGTGCACTTGTCTACTAACTTGTTTTGTAGCACACATCCATATCTTGATTCCTAAGTCCCCTGGTAGCAAAGGGGAGCTTACACCGTGGGGTGGGGGGCTACTTACAAGCGTCCTACTCATTTAGATTACATTCATCAAACGTATTGAGTTCTGATGGAAATTCATTTGATCCATGGATCCGCTAGAGTCACTTTTCAAGGAATGTAATTATCATAAGGATGCAATAAGCAAGGGGGAGCTCAGAGATATGTGGGTAAATAGCATGGAGTTGGTTAAACCGTGATGATAGAAGACTTCACTAGGATGATGCAAGCTCACCTTATAGCAAGATAGATTGGGGATTGTCAAATACGATGAAGGCTCATCATACTCGACGATACCCTCACCTCCTCTACTTCAAAGTCCACCCTCAATCCTTGAGGCCTCTTCTCATACCTCAACTGTAATATTTGAAGTACCTACTTTCTTTCATACATTCTTCTCATCTATCACGACCTCCTCTAAATTATCCAAGTAGCACAAAACCGCCCCAACCTTGTTTCTCACGTTTTCTTCTCATTCCTACAACCTATATACTTGGATCACCTTCCTTTTCCTCACTCCTTCAACCTACACACTCGAAGTACCTACCTTTTTCTCTTGCCTACTTCTCACCTCTCATGACCTTTTCTAAACTATCCAAAGAAACACGCAATCACCCTTACCTTTACTTCTCATATCTTCTCCTCATATCTCAAACCTATATACTCGAAGCACCTAAATTCTTTTCAATCCTCAAACGTATATACCTGGAGCACATACCTCTTCGCATGTCTTTTTCTCAAACCTCCAACCTATATGCTCCAACCATTATCCACATAATACCTTTTTGCTTCGACAAAAAGGGGAGAATGGAATGTAAACGAGTAACTTTTAAACTTTACTATGTGTTATAGTTTACTTAGTTTGTCATCATCAAAAAAGGGGAGATTGTTAGTGTAAATATTACGATATTTAATCTATACGATCTCTTTATGTTTTGATGATGACAAACATGTAACTTGTAATACGTAACGTAAAGTGCGCAAGTTACTCGTAATCACAAATCATCAATGCATACACGTATCAACATCTCTTGACGTCTCAAGTATGCATCAAGACGGACATTGGTTTACACCCGACGTAAATCTCATAAGACAAGTTTGTCACTACAAAAAGACAAATACAGGAGCGTCTATCGGGGCGGTCTTTAATTCGGTCGGTGGCCCCCTTAATTATTTGGCGCCCCCCTTATATATCTGGGACCGCCGTTTCCTGACAGGCTGTTTTCAGCTCCTATAAATAGTGGGTCACCTCCAACTATTTTCACAACCCTTTTTGCACGAATTTCTCACAGTCTTTCCTCCTTCTATATCTTCACTAAATCTCTCTAATCATTGAATCCATTTAACTTGTTTAATTCTGTTTTAAAGTGATCCAATCTTCTACTCTTTTTCTTCGATTCGCCTCAAGAGCAAGAGTAAAACTCGATCATCTTCAAGATCCGAAGTTAAGTAGTCTAGTTTAGTCAATTTGTACTTTGTTACATATACTCGAGTCCATTCTCCAATCTTTAGTAGTGTGTAACAACGGGCATTTTTCGAAATTTTAAATGACTATTTACCCTTTGAACTTTTATTGACTTGACTTGACTTTTTAACTTTTTAACTTTTGAACTTTTATTGTCACATAAAAATGATTATCGCGCAACCGGTAATTTTTCGGAACATATTTAAATAATAAATCATATTTATCATTACATATCTCTCATGTGTAAATTTATTTTTACTTATTTGACTGAAAATCGAAAGTATTATTTAATTCCTAAGTTGACTTATCAAAAACGACCCGCTAAATCACGTTTTCACGACTCGAACTCTAAAGCAATTTGATGTAAAACGACATTCCGGACAACTTTTTAGTTTTGCCCGAGACCCGAAAACAAGCAAAAAATGACTGAAATACCCTCGCAAAATTTTAGAAACAAGAACAACGCATACCGACACAAAAATAATTAAATTATATTTAATTATCACTTTTTATTAAATAAAAATATTTAATAAATTATTTATCATTTATTCGAAAAAAAAAAAAAAAAAATCAAAACGTTTGCTAAAAACGCAAATATTCAAGTTAAAGTCAGTATATCAGCAAGTTTTACCATGATGACACAAATAAATAATAAACATTCCCCTCCCCTCAAAATCATTTAAATAACCATTACTCTATCCATGGAATAAACAAGCAAGACACAAGATCTTAAGGACTATAGGAAAGAGCCACCAACAAGTCACTTCCCATCTTCTTTACTTTCATTTCACACGCATGCTTGCACTCTTGGCTTGTCACTTCCATTTTTGTCTCCCTACATTAGACAAGTGTTAGATAATGCTCCTTAAAGTTTGACTCTACCCAATCAATAATACAAAGAGAAAATAAAACCACATTTACACTTTTTCATTAGTCAAACAAAATCCTGTCCATATCCCTGAATTTTCGGCCCATGATCATTCGGAAATAGTAAACTAATTGTAGAAACCATTAGATTAGGAGTAAAAATAATGGGGAAACTATTCACGAATTAAATTTCTCCTTAAATATCGGTCTTTTACTCCTGTCCTTGAGCTTTTTCAATATTCACATATTTTGTTGAGTAGTCATCTCTATATCTACATACACGCTCATCTCCATGGTTTAATAACAAAAAGCAAAACGACCTCCAATACTATAAAAATCCATTTGCACAAATAAGAAACACGGAGATAAGCAAAAATTAAACTTAAGGTTCACGTTGGAATTGTTTGTGTTATGGGTTTTTGTTCTTGTTGGTTATCGGATGTACGGTTCATGTCGGTGTCGTTCATGATTGGAGTTCTTGCTGGGGTTGATTCGATCGGTTCGTGTTCGTTGGGTTGATTTGATCGTTTGTGTTCGCTGGTAACTATGGTTCGTGATTAGCGGGGTTTTGAGCTCTTTGTATATGTGCGTATATAGGTTTTGATCGCGTTTTTTCGAACTTTAGTGTTCATGTTCGAGCTTGTGTTTCGGTTTTACTTATGTTGATCGTAGTTTTTGTGTTTGGGTAGGTTCGAACTCGTCTCCTATTCCGGTCTTAATCTGCCTCATTTTGCTTAGAGGTAAACTTTATAACCTTTTTCATCATTCATAGTTATAAAAGATTATATAACCATAAAAACAACGTGTGCAAATTACAAGTAACTATCAATAATGCTGAGAATCTTTTATACAGTACATATAATATGCTTTCAAACTAGATATATAACCAAGATGACAGTTTAATGTAAAATAAAAAGAATTACAGTTCTAGATAGAAGTATAAACATATTATGTATACCGCATGGATATGAAAGAAACAGAGTCATGATGAGATGATGGCCCTCGTGACCTTCCAACAATTTTTATGATGTTATACAAAGGCCCCCTCAACTATCTAAGTGTCTATAGATAAAATTATTTTGTTTCCATTTACATAATAACTTTCAAAGCAATGGTTATATATTGTTCTAATCCTTAGATGTTTGGAAAGAAAAAAAGATGGAACATAGCATGAAGAGGAAGACGTTGGGTCTTCCTCATTTTTTTCTTGTTGTATAATATTATATAAAAGACCTTAAAGTTTTAAAGTCTCTACACAAATATTGTCATGCTTTCACTTATATAATAAAACTAGTTAAACCTATGTTTAGTTCTTAAAGGTTAACTTTAAAATACAAAATGAAGTGTTATGTGATGTTGTTAGTTTAAAGTTTTCAACACGTTAATACAATCTTAATAATTGAGTTAGAGCCAGTAATGAGTGGTTAGAGTTTACAACACACGAAACGAACTATGTTCGATCATATACAAGTCGTCACGTGAGAATGTTTTCATTAACATAGGGCTTGGTTGTGTTTTCACCTTTTAAATGGAACTAATCCCATGATATTCTAAAGTTTTCCAATATGCCAGTTGCACTACTTTGACTACTGTTAATTGCCTTGTAATTTTTAAACGAAAATGTTATGTTAATACACATTCTCGCACATCAGACTCTAAATTAAGAATTGAAATGGTGAATCTTGGAAACTTGTACTAAATGAAACCTCAACATTATGGAGCTAATGTTTAATCACACGCGTATAAAAATATACATATGTGTTAAACTTAAGGTTTATATGATTAATTGATCAATAACATTAAATTAGATGATTAATCTATGTAGATTATTGAAGAGGTGATAGATTGGGATTTCGAGTAATCATTTTAATCGATTATTATTGCTCGGATTTTTGCACACTTCATTTCATCTACTAACAAGGTGAGTTCATAGCCCCATGTTTTACATGTTTTAACATATATTTTGGGGTGAGAACATGCTTGTTTGCAAATGCATTTACATGGTTGATTACAAATCGGATTCCAATACACATTACATAGCTCCTATTGGGATACATTACTTGACTTCATTTTTGGTCACAAATACATACTTTACTTTTGAAATGATTACGGATTAGCTTAAGCGGATTGAACGGATAACTACAAGTAAATGCCCGGGTGTTCTTGGAGGGGACACCTGCGAGGGGTACATATTCATTACTGCCCGGGTGTTCTTGGAGGGGACACCTGCGAGGGGTACAATATTCTTACCACGGGTTGAATTTGGAGGGGACACCTGCGATTGGACATATGGTTTTCATTACGTCCGGGTGTTTGGAGGGGACACCTACATGGGTACATAGTGCATCGGTTTTTTGTTAACGCCCCGACCCAGAAGGTATAATATTAACAAATATGGTGTTGACATCAAAAGCATACATAAACAGAACAACAGAGCATAAACAGCGGAAGTCTTAAATAAATAACCAAAGGAAATAAGTCAACACGACTTAAGGTACATAAGTTCTCAAAGATAGACATATCCAAACGAAATAACAAATGTCTTGAAAGGAAACAATTCATATATCAAAACTAAGATCTCTAGGGTAGTCCACACTCAGCACTCATAACCCAAAGCAACCCCAGCTCCTAGCATCGATACCTGCCCGCAGAAAAGAAAGTATTGCGGCTGAGCTTACAAAGCCCAGTGAACAGATATATATAATCGAATGCAAAAGATAACGGAAATCAAAGGATATGATACAAAGGTACAAAGGATATCACAAGACATGATCAAAGGGATACAAATATAAGATAAGACAAATCAGAATATCAAATCATAGGGTAAGGTAAGATGAATCAGAAAATCAAATTAGGTTAAGTTCAATCACCAAGCCCAAACAAATCATATCAAAGTGACCATGGAGTCATGAGCTCCAAAGTCTGTTGTGAAAGACGTGGATTGCACCCAATCATCAGTCACCAAATATCCAAATATCATAATGTCATAATCCATCGAATACAAAACAAATCTAGGATGCATCCATACGCCCCTTAAACAAATCCCAATCTTCATAGTGCACATATAATATCAAATGGGGGGCGTGAGAAATCACTCACTCACACATGAGTCATGCCAAAGGTGCATCAATGACACGGCCATGTTACCTTCATGGCTAGGAAACAAATAGTGGCTTGGTTCTCAAACTGAAGGGTTCAAAGCAAAGTCATATCAAAGTTCATTTCAAAGGGATCATAGCAAAGTTCAATATCAAAGGTTCAAATATCAAAGGGATCATAGCAAAGTTCAATATCAAAGGTTCAAATATCAAAGGGATCATATCAAAGTTCAATATCCAAGGTTCATATGCAGTTCAAAAGGGAACATAATAACAGATCATATAAGAAAGCCAAAATAAAAGGCTCAGAGCAAATGTAGCAAATCACATAAGAAATCAAAGATAGAGAGGGTATCTAGGAGCTCGAATTCTGAGTTTAATCTTTTAATCAATATTTGATTTTTAATTAGACATGAGATAGCTCATGGGTACACATGAAAGCTAGTAGGAGTATTATGTTTATTTTTTGAATCATATATGGTTTTAACATATTAGAAACAACTTTTCATCTAAGTTGGATGTTATTCCTTCGCTTGGAATAAAGTTGCTTATGAAAGATTTAGAAAATAAAACATACAACATTTGAATAAATGTTTATTAAAATAAACATGTGCGGTCAAATAAGTCAAATATGATATAGTATTTCATTGAGTGAACTTCATAGTTTTATCTCACTTGGTAAGATTGAACACACGTATATAAACCTTGAGTTTTGACAATGAGTTCATCATAAATATCATATTAGACTATTTGTATCATTTGTATGAGTGCCGGATGATTTGACAACATTGGTATCTAAGTGAAAGTCATTAGATAACTGTTATAACATACATTCTAATGGTATATGTTTGGATTAGGAAATTCATTTTTGCGCTTAGATTCGTTCCTAGTAATGAAAAATCTATAGATATATGGCGACAGTTCAGCGGCGATTATCATAGCCAACAAACTTGGAGTTTAGGGTGGCGCCAAACATTAACCCAGTGAATATACATCGTTTATGGATTTTAAATAAAGAGAAGAGTGTTGTCTGTACACATTGATGCTAGTTCGATTGGGGATGATACTCAATCCTAGTTGTAGTAGGATTTCATCATGAATGATGACACTACTGACTAAACATGCTCGACTGGTAGCATAATTTCATTATACATTAAGATAATTAAAATACTATATAGTTTGAGAAGCTGTTAAGAACATTGTCTTCAATAGGTGTTTTGCTGATGTCATACACTTTATGGAATGTAGTGTATCAGTACTCATATAAGTGATCCTTGTACTTGAGTGTGCAAATGTGAAAAATAACAATCATCGAATTATTCAAATCCTTCACTATTGGTGAATTTTTGAATTAAGTATTCTCGAAGTTCTACAAGATCATAACCTAATTGACTTGTTCATGGAACCTATGTCTTATCAACAAGTGTGATTGTTGTGACTAAAGACATAAGTCTTCAAGTAGGGTCATCATGCATTGATTTATTTAGTATTTTAATCATTAAACTGTAAGCAGTTGTATTAAATAATGAATCGATATACCTGGTATGATCGTTTTCATTATACTATTGTGTTATATATTTGGATGTTTAATCCATGAATAACTTGTATCATTCTAAATAGTTGTCCATTGCCAGTCAACATATACGTGAGTATTGTTGAATTAAGACAAATGTGAGCGATTGGTAATATTCTTTGAATATTAAAGGATGTGTCCTCCAAACTTTATGTTATTCATTAGTGATGAATATTGGATTACCCCAACCAACGAGTAATTACTTTAGGGTCGACGTCAATAAGTAAAACTCGTAAGTGGTTGTATCATACTCGTCCTTAGACTTGAGATGCAAGTAGGTCTTTCATGTGTAGATGGCATTTCTTGAAGTGTTGTGAAGCACATGAATGACACGAGCAGTCAAAAGAGAATTTGTTCCTTTAACTTTTTTGAAATTAAATACTACTGGCCCCTCGATTAATTGATTAGATGTTTGTACGACCTTACCCAAATGTAATTAAGATGAATCTTAATTAGTTTGGTAATCAAGTTCAATATCTATATCGAGAAACAGAATCGTTAAATAATGGGATGACTTTGATCCATATCTATTTTTAACAAGGTATCTAGAACAAAAGAATGATTTAATAAATCATTTAAACTGAGACGTTTATGAAACTAAACTCAGGTATTTCTGAGAGCATTGGCGTGTTGCTAGACGCTTACAATGTTAGTATAGTATATTTATGATTATGACATTCGCAAGTGGGAGCTATTGGGATATGCTCATATCATAGTAGATATTTATATGGCCGGAGATACGTGAGCTTATGGGGTCACACACGTATACACCGAGAGACTACTTTTATAATGTAACTAATATATTTCTAGTAACTATATTAATTATATTAGTTATTATTTCACGATTACTTAACAGTCGTTAGTTAGCTCGTTTGACGAATAATTAACGAAAGGCCATCTAATTAATATGTATTGTACATGAGTTTAAAAATCAATATAGAGGGACTATTTTGATTAAAAAGGGCGGCCTAGGTACAAGGAAAGGAAAGAAGAGAGCTAACTTCTTCTCAAAGCTATTGTATTACAATTAGGAAACCCTAGTGGATACCATATATACAATACCTTTAAGCATAAGTTGGTAATCCTTTTTCTCCTCTCCTATAACCTAAATTCGTTCAGCCCATATTACCTTTAGGGTTCTTGAGCTGATTTTCATAAAACACTAAACCGAGGGTTTCGTAGTTGATCATGAGAATTAAAACTAGCATTTGGTAGTCTACTAAGATGTGTGGTGTGGACTTAATCCTTATAGGATACCTACTTGGGTATCTTTATGTGATTTGTGGGGTTTCATAAGAACACTAGGGTGTTCATTGCTTCCGTTTAATTATGCAAGTCATTATAACAAGAGGTTAGTAACGATTATGTTTTTGTTAATCTATGTACTTTATATGAGATCCATTTAGGACATTCTACGTTGCGTTTACTCGTGAATTATATGTTATTATATATATTAAATCCCAACAAGCATAACATATATTATATAATTATTTTGGATTAGTAGTTTAGATTTGAAAAAACCAAACACCTTCTTGATGGTGGTTGTTCTTTGACTTAGAGAGGGAAGCTAGTGAGAGAGTGGTGGAGAGGAAAATAAAAATATTTATTAGAACAAAACACTCAAGCACACCCCTCAAGTGGAGTCTTGAGGGGTATATATAGTTACATTATAAGGAAATTACATTTTACATCTCTATACTATAACAAAAGTGTAAAACTAATATAAATTTAGTAAATGTCACCACTTATGATTCTAAAAATCTCCTTCCAAGTGGCAATATACTGGATTTGGTTATGTTGTTATCTACAAGTAAAATAATGAAGTTGTCAGAAGCGCAACTAAGTCTTAGGATGTTTTTCGAAGCTCCGTTCTTCTAAATGTATCCCATCTTTAGTCTTTTTCACTTAAAGACAAACAATGTAATGATAACTAATTAGGATTTATTCCCCCCCCCCCCAACTAGTGCATCATGTTTTGGAGCTTATTCAGCAACCCTTTGAAGTTTCTAAATTGACTCATTCCCAAACCGACAATCTCTCTTTTAGATTTGAAACTTGATGTAGTAGAAGTATCTTTTTCTTTGAAGAAACAACGAAAAATGTAGAAAATACAGTAAAGCACATCCAAATGCAAGCTTCTCTGCCTATTGTCTTGAAATGATAATTAATCATTTGGGGGACATGATATCAACATAAATTTCTGCTCATTATATTGAATACTTCACAACTAACAAACATACATGTTGAAATGATAATAAAATGATCGAATCCACCCAACCAATGGTATATATGTGTATAGCCCTTGACCTCATAAATCCCTCTACAAGTACACATTTCTCCCCTATGATGGTTACGATCTATCAAAAGCATCATGGATCCGTGTACGTCCAAAACTATCTCGCGAGAAGATGTTGACAAAAATAAAACTCTTTTTAAACTCCCCTCTATCTAATCTCTTTGAAAACCCCCTCTATCAATACCATCGCTAAAAGTAGTGAAAACTTCTTGATAAAATCTTTAAACTACGATCTCGAGACAAAGTAGTGACACAAGTCCCTCAAACTTAAAGTTGTGCTAAACTTGTGACTAAGAACGGTGTGGCTAATTGGTGAGTCACTAAATATTATATACTCAACCCCGCAAAGTATATGTAGTACACAACCTCTTGACATAACCTCAACCACGTGAGTCACTAAGTACTAATCATGTATTACCCAAAGTTATAATTACCCTATGACCAATGAAGAACCAAATTATGCATTTATATATTCACAAAAGTAACCAGAGAGTCAAGTCTAATCACGTGAAATACAATCCAAACGAGTTATCTTCGTGAGTCATACAACCAACCAACCTCTTAACTCGAAGATAAATAAGTTCACGAATTCATGAATCAACAAACTTTAATCCTAATCTCGTAAATACTAAATAACCCTAAAAAGTAGTCACTTTATCATTTTGAAGCTCAAATACGATCATAGTCTAAATAATTGAAAAAATTAAGCCCACAAAACCTTATAACACTAAAATTTCGGATACCCACTTGTTATATTTTGCCCAAACAAAAATTACCAACCAGACACCAAAACAGTAAGGCCTAATAAAAGAATTAACCCTAACCCTAATTATAAGGATGTATAATACCTAACTCCCGAATTATTCTCATTCATTCAACCCTAAAACACTCACAATACACGGCTCCCTTTTTTCTTTCATTTCACATCAACCACCAAACAACTTTTCTCTCTACTTTCAAACTTAACCAATAACTACCTTAATCTTCTTGTTCTAAAATAAGGCACAAACCAAAATACTTTTTCTTCCATTTATTCTTAAACCGAACCATAAACCAAATTTGTCTTCTCAAACCCACGAAATGAAGAACCAAGGAACAAATCTATCATTTCTTGGCTTCAAGATCTTGAATAAGGTCTCGGGTAGGTGTATTTTTTTGTTTTTTGTTTGTTTCAAGATATGTGATGGGTTTGTGTTCAAACTTGGAAAATCTTTTAAAGTTGGTAACAAAGATGAACAACTCTGAGATCTTTTTCTTTTTAATTTTCAAATCTTGGTTGTTTGGAAATGAGATTGTAGTTGTTGTTTGGAGATGAGATTGTGTTATGTGGTTGTTGTTGGTTGACTGTGAGGAGGTGGTCTTGTGATATGTGGGTTTGTTGTAGTTGTAGTTAGTCCGGATATTGTAGATGGTTGTTTGTATTTGGGTTTTGTTCTTTCTATTCTTGTTCTTTTCTTATTTAGACCGAGAAAAACTTGTCATGCTCTGAGGTCAAATAAATTTATATTCGCTTTGGCCGTGGGCTAACTCGGTATTTGGTCTACATAAGTTAAGTAACTCGGTTTTGTTCAAATAAATATAAGTTGGGTTTTTCCCACCTAAATTAACTCGGTTTTGGTCAACACTAGTTAACCGATTAGGAGATTACACATTAATTGGTTTTAATGTACAAGCAAGCGAAGGGTTCCTAGATGGGAAGTTATTGACATACTCGATATTTTGATTGGAACACTCTAATGTACAAGCAGTTAACGCATGTTATATTTAAAGTACAGTTGTTTAAATAGTACATTAGAGTGTGCCAATAAAAACTAAGATTGTGTAAATCAATTGCATTCCCAGATAGTTAGAGAAAAACCAAGTTACATATACGGTTTTAAAACCAAGTTACATGTAAAAAGTACTTATTCAAAAATGTGAGTCGAAACATATCTCTGTTTTAGACTTGTAAACATGTTCTTACACCAAGAATAACATAAAAATGGATCCAACAAACCCTTAAAACAGTTTTAAGAAAGAGTTTCTTAGACCATAAAGACCCAAAACAATTAACTTTTAGAACTTTTAGATCTAGAATAAACACAGTTTTTAAAATATGATATAACCACAACAATCTACCAAATATGTTACCCTCGTAATGATACCGATTGTAAAGGATTGAATATAGCATACATTAGATGATTTTTATGGATTGGGTGGTCTAGATTTGAACAAGCCAAGCACCTTCATGGTGGCGGTTGCTCTTGGACTTACAGAGGGAAGCTAGTAAGAGAGAGTGATGAAGAGGATAATGAAAATCTTTATTTGAACAAAACACTCAAGCACATTGTACTTGAGGTGTACATATAGTTACAATATAAGGAAATTACATGTTACATGCCTATACTATAGCAAATAGGTATATATAATACAAATCTAGTAAATGTCGCCACTTAACGATCAAACAATACCTACATTAACTATCTTAATTTTACCACCATTCACTAAAGAAAACCATAATCAAAATAATCTTAATTAAATCACAACACAATAAATTATATTTATCGCACATATACGCGACAACATCTTTTAAAGTTACATAAGTCAAATACGAAAGTATCATTGTTCCTAAACAATTTGTCTTATATATTATTTTCGAAAGTATTCAAGTGATATGAAAAAAGTGTCCTTGTTTGTTCCATAAGAATATCGAAATTCAATGAATTTGTATTGATATCCCTAATACGCGACAACATATGTAGACTTACGCACGTCAAATACGAATATTGTTAAAACTCTTTGGTATAATTAAAGTACGAAATATTAATTTCTGCCACAACATCTTTAGAATTTTTTTAATTAATTTATATTCAAAGTTAATATGTTTACTTAGAATTGTTAATTAAATACTTTTAATCTAAAACTAAAATAAAATTTGTGTTATCATAATAAGCTTTTGCGAAGACATGTCCTCGCCAAACCTATTTTTGTAGTGGCCTATTTTTTTCACCAAAATTATGAACAATCTCTCCTAGTATTTACTTTATCCGATCAATAGCATAAAAGATAAGAAAGGGTATTGGATATGACATATCCTCGCCATTTGTGTTTGTGTAGGTTAATAATTTAGATCTTGTTTCTACTTCACATTTTACAAACACATAAACACTCCCACTATGTCGTTTTTCTGCTTCTTCACTTACCAAGTTCACCACAACCTTCACCACCACCTTCATCTTAACCACTATCTTCACCACCACCTTCACCACCATTGAGCATCGTCCCTACCACTACTACGCGCCACCACAGCCATCCCTACCACCACCACAGTGGATGCCCATACCACAACCACCTTCAAGTATGAGTAATTTGTGTTTGTGTATTTGTTATTTGAAATTTTAATGAATTTTGGTATAATTGTTGTTTGCATAATTTGTGTTTGTGTATTTGCTTTTGTTATGTAAATTTATCTGTAACACCACCTTCACCATTGTTGCCGACCACCACCACCACCTGTTACCACAACCGACCACCACCACCACTTTCTGCCACAGCCGACCAAATCACCACCATTATTAAGTATGTGTTTTTTTATTTGTAGTATTTGTATAATTGTGTTTATGTGTTTATGTACAATTGTGTTTATGTGTTTGTGTATAATTGTAAATGACCTTACGATTTTAGTGATTAATTCAGAAAAGTCCCATAGGAAACCCGTCAAAATTAATTTATTAGAAACTAATATTAGAAGGTCCTTGTATGTGATTGGTTCTTGAATTTTTGTCTCATTTAGGATATGGATGCGTATATCTAATTTACTATTTAAGAAAAACTCAACACTATTTCCTTTTTACTCTTACGAAAATGTGTTCAATACACATATTTAAGAAATTGAGGTGAAATGTTGTTGAATTTTTATCAAATAGTAGTACCAGTTATACACATTCATATATGAGAAGAAATATTCAAAGAGTAGGTTATGATTGCCTTTCATAGTTGGACTAGGTGAATAAAACAACTCGTACTTCCGTATTTACATGTGTATATATATTTATTTGTTTATGTGTAGATTTTTTTGAATGTGTTCAAGTCCATGTAATCATTTTTGCATCATTAAAATGTAGTTATGACAATTAATAAGAGTTTGATCCTTTTAGAGAATCGTAGTTTCAAAATTATTTTTGATGTTCTTGCCACATTCCTCGAGTATTGAAAGCCATTATTGAATTCCCCCAGAAATATAAGATTCCATGTCATTGTTGTTGTAACATAAAATAGGGTATCTATCAACGATCTTAGAAACCATGTAAGCCGTAATGGGTAAGACAAAACTTATAAGACATGTCATCTACACAGTGAGCTGATTACTCCGACATTAGCACACAACACAACACAACCTGATGTGAATGACATGATTGTGTTTTTAATGATATTCGTACGAATAATTAATAAAATGAGCCAAATCAAGCAAATATTGGTGAGAAAAGTAACGAGCCAATTCAAGCAACGACACTTGTTAAGAGTTACTTGTAGTGCCAACGACGAACTATTCTTGGGTTGTGGATGGATGACTTAATTAGACTTTATGAAAAAGTTGACGCACCTCAACCTACAAAGCCATTGAGTTAGGATATGATTTAATACATGCTTGGATAATTGTCCAATCTACAAATCGAGTAGACGAAAAGACAAGAACACAACAGGGAAGAAAGCTCCTAACAATGTGTTTTGTTACTTTCCTTGGATTCCTATACTACAATGTATGTACAAGTCAAAACACGCTGCAAAGTATATGCCTTGGCATGCTACTTGAAAGTCTATGTAGAACAGTAAGATGAACACCAAGTTAATGCTAAAGCATGGAAGAATTTTGACATAATGAATTTGTATTTTGAAAATTAAACTAGAAACATTCGATTAGGCTTGGCTGATGAGGATTACAATCCATACGGAAACCTTAGTCAGCCTTACAGCATGTGGCCAGTCATATTAACAACATACAATACACCTTTGTAGTTATGTATAAAAGAGACTTCTTTTATGTTGACGTTGTTAATTCCTGGCCCTAAATTACATGGGAAAGATGTTGATGTTTATTTGAGGCCTTTTATTAAAGAACTAAATAGTTTATGTGAAACTAGAGTCTTGACTAGAGATGCTGCTACATGCACAAAATTCAGAATGAAAACTATGCTTTTTAGGACCATCAATGATGTTCTCACTCATTGTAGCTTAATATGGTAAATTAGGAAAGGTTACTTGGCATGCCCTACATGTAATGCAGACACACCATCTACTTGTGCTCTAGAAAAACACAATTTAGATGTCATTCATATTAAAAAAATATGTGTGAAAGTTTGTTGGGTACTTTGTTAATGAATGAAAAGTCCAAAGACACTAATAAGGCAAGCCAAGACTTGAAAGATTGGAACATTTAACCAGAGTTATGGCTCATCGACAAAGGAAACGGGAGGTACTTGAAGCCTCGTCTTAAGTACTCTTTCACACCTGAGAACAGACGAAAATTTTGTAGATTCATCAAATGAGTTAAACTACTAGATAGGTTTGGATCCAACTTCAAGCAAAAAGTGACAGATAATAATAGCAATGTAACGGGCATGAAGTCTTGTGACTATCATATAATGATGTAACAGTTACTTCCTGCTTAAGTTCAACAATACTTGGACACAAACATTTCAACACCAATAATCGAGCTTTGTTAATTATTTAAGCAAATTTATGCTCAAACTTAGATGGATGATGACATGGTGAAAGATAGACACCAATTGATCATTAATTTGTGCAGTTTGAGAAAATATTCCCTCCTAAATTTTCTGACATTATGATTGACTTGGTTATGCATTTACTCGAAGAGACTATTAAAGGTGACCATGTTTACATGAGGTGGATCCGTGGATGTATTCATTTGAAAGATACGTGAAAAAGCTAAAAAAATATGTCTGAAGTAAAGCTAAGCATGATGGTTCAATAACGGAGAGTTATGTTGCAGATGGAGCATTAACTTTCTGTTCACGTTATTTTCGAGGTGTACAGACGATAAAAAATCGACCTGATCGAAATAAGTATGGTCTAAACCCAACAAGTCAACTTCAGGTGTTTTGATCATTATGTAAAAAGATTGGAAAACAATTATATATCTAGATGGATGGACAAGTTATGAAGAAAGAAGCATGGTATGTACTTCACAACAGTTCTGAAATTGACACATACATGGAGGCGTATAAGAAGTACGTATTTTTTATTTTGAATTTTTTTTCGTAAGTTATCTTTTCGAAAACTTGTTCTAATATCATGAACATTTATAAGGCATTTCCCGACAATGACATGAAAGAAGAATATACTCTCTGATTTGAGATAAAGGTAAACTTATTGTATGTATTACCGTGTAAAAATAAGGATTATTACTCATCTCTATCTATTCTTATCTTTTTCATTGATTTGTAAACTAAAAGTAGACAAAGACCAAAGTTTTATCGAGTTAATCACTTTGGCTTGTGGACCATCATCGAATGCAATATTAGTCAACTCTTTCATAGTCAATGGTGTGGAGGTTCTCATACACATGTGTTATTTATGTCGTACATGTAACACCCCTAAAAATGTGTCGCAGCGGAAATATGTCCGGGAGCGTTACTTCATAATACAACAGCACAAGATACAAGAGAACGACCTCTAAATGTGTCGTTTGGAAAGTAATCTCGTTGATTTTCTTGAAATTGATATAACATTTGTCCCATAATTGCATCACAATGAAAAACTTGAAAGCAATACAACGAGATTTGATCATTTATATATAAATAGAAATCCATGAATGTAGTCTTGTCAAATTTAGACTCCAATGCACATCAAGTAAGTCAAGCATCTAATTCACCTGAGAAAAACATGCTTAAAAGGGTCAACATAAAGTTGGTGAGTTCATAGGTTTGTTTAAGTATAAATTTTGCAACAAAGATTTGCAAAGTGTGTATAACCAATTCAACCCTTATAATAGTCACCAAATTATACGTATGAAAGTTGGACCGCAATTATTCAAAGTATGCAGGATAATTAAAACCATCACGAAATGTTTCAAGTATGTATTGCTCAATGAGTGATTACAATTACTCTAAGTTCATGAAACCGATGCACTATGTACCCATCGTAGGTGTCCCCTCCAAGAACACCCGGGCAGTAATGAAAACCATATGTACCCATCGCAGGTGTCCCCTCCAAGAACACCCGGGCAGAAATGAATATGTACCCCTCGCAGGTGTCCCCTCCAAGAACACTCGGGCAGTAATGAATATGTACCCCTCGCAGGTGTCCCCTCCAATAACACCCGGGCAGTAATGAATATGTACCCCTCGCAGGTGTCCCCTCCAAGAACACCCGGGCATTTACTTGTAGTTATCCGTTCAATCCGCTTAAGCTAATCCGTAATCATTTCAAAAGTAAAGTATGTATTTGTGACCAAAAATGAAGTCAAGTAATGTATCTCATAGCGAGCTATGTAAATGAGTGTGTAAACCAATTTGTAATCAACCATGTAAATGCATTTGCAAACAAGCATGTTCTCACCCCAAAAATATATGTAAAACAAGTAAAACATGGGGCTATAAACTCACCTCGATGTAGAAGAACGATTGTCAGAAGTGCACATATAGCACAACACAAACGGAAACCGGAACGGCTCGACCAAGAAGTTGCGGTTCATCTTAACGGCTATGACCCACTAGTCTAGGATAATGTATTTGGGTTTTCCGATGGATAGCCACATCAACGCGACACGTTGATAAAAGGTTTAGATTTCAAGTTGTAATAGTTTGGTGGTTGGTTAAATAAAATAAATCGAAAAGTAAACACAAAGTATGTAATATATTCCGTATATATTACATATGAAAAATTAAAAAAGTATATAATTCATATCATGAATTATATAACAAAGGCAAACAATCAAATAAATATTTGGGGTATATAATACTTTGCAAGTATTATATAAGGAATGTGAGAAAATAATTGTAACAATATAATTCGACACATTTTCAAAAATCACCAATTAAATTATTAAAAACGTTCTTGCATAAAAGTAAACGCACGTTTTAAAATAATATTTAATAAGTTAGTATTTCGTTTTCTTGACGGGTTGTAGCTAAAATAGTTGTCTCATTTGTAAAAGTATAGTTCTCGTTTGTTTATCTGGTTATTGTATAATTACAAATTAACAATCTTAAGACTATATAACTTCGTCTTTTATCGGTTTTTCCTAAGATAATAGAAATTATAATGAAATTTATTAAGTATAAGTTTATAGATTTTTCAGCATGATCTATTCGTTTATTAGACGTTTCCATATTTATAAAATTCAAAGTTTTTCCTCTTAATAAATCAATCAATATTGCAAGCACCCGCGTGTTATATATATAAATAAAGCAGATCGTATAGGAAACAAAAATATAAGTAAACCAAACACACCCTTATTAGGGGCTGCTATACCAAACGCACCCTTAACGGGTTGTTGTCCCAAATGCACCCTTAATGGCCGTTGGATAGCAAACCAAACACCTTCCTTGGGCTGTTATATGCATATCCAAACCCCCATACTGCTTGTAAATCGCAGATCCAAGCGCACCCTAACAGTTTATAAAACACAATACCGAAAAATAAATGAAAGAGCTTTTATTTAACCAATACCACCATTAGGTCCGATTTTAATTTACGAAAGCTTGCATTTTATTTATTAGCCGATAATTACCAAGATGAGCAAAACCAAACGCATCCTTAACGTTTTCTGTTAAGCTAAACACACCCTTGTGGTTGCTGTAACGGTGGTGTGGCGGAGGTGGTGGTGGTTCGGAGACGATAATGATGCGACGGTGAGGATGGTTGGGGTGAGGATGGTGCGGCTGGTGGTGGTTAGTGATGGAGATGGTGGTGT
>BQNB010060757.1:0-36788 GCA_026074375.1 Tanacetum coccineum
TATCTCAACGATACATACTTATACTATTTAAAGAAAATAGATAAGTAATATAAGTAAATATTTATAATAAATAATTATATATATATATATATATATATATATATATCTCGATAAGTCCATTCGGCAACCTTAGTTACCGTAAAAATAATCATAATGTGGTTGAAAATGAAACGTTTACTCATAATAAACATATTAGAGAAGTTTCGAGAAAAATTATATTTTTCGTCTTTTAGTGAATTTATTAAAATAATAAAATAATAAAATAATATTTTATTATTTAAAACCAAAAATCACGTTCTTAAGTAAAATTTTCTAAGTATAAACTTTTACGAAATTTCGACATGACCCGTACGTTTATATAACGTTTTCCAAGATTTCAAACCTTAATTTAAAACACTTTTCACAATTTCGACACTTTCCGACAAAATTCCAAAATCTCAATCCGCAACGTTTATCAAAGTGTTTTTCCCCAAAACAACGTTCAATAATATTTTATAAACTCATTTCACTTTCCAAAAGTCCGACAAACTATTAAAAACGACTAAATAAAGCTTATTGGGCTTTAAGGCCCAATAAGGGTCCATTAAGGTATTTATACGTCCAAAATACGATCCAAGCCCAAAACCAAGGCCCATTTATATACATACGCTCATACTAATAAGTAGAAAATAACCCGGACCACAATAAGTCAACAAATAAGCCACGGCTTATTTGTGCTTAATGGGCCGCGAGCCCAAAAGCTCCAAAAACTAGTCCATAAGCTTTAAAATAAGCTTAATAAGCTACGATACATATTCGGTTAACACCGTAAGCCACAAAAATAGTCCGCGAATATACGCAATATAAAGCAAATAACCAAAAACACATCCCTTGTGTTTCCTAAATAAGCCGCAAGCATATAGCTCAAATAAGCCACGAAAAGCCCACAAAATAAGCTATACAAGCTACTATACAAAATAAGCTATCTAGCAATATATGTTTTTCAACCATCACTACCACAATATCAAAACTACAAAACCCTTATCCTTGTTTCATTTTATTCGAACACAACCAAACACCCCTTTTTATTCGTTTTGTTTTCAAAACTCACTTTTTACGACGATCAACTTGTACAACTAACATCTATGCGTCAATATAAACCCAAAATGACAAACAAAATTTAAATTTAGAAACTTACAAGAAAAGTCTTCAAAATATAGATTTTGACACGAACCGGACAACCCAAACGTTGTTTAAATGAATACATGAGCACTAGAATCAACCCAATATATCACCAATCTTCATGTTTTTGATCAAAATTTTCAAAAATTATATGTGTGTGTGTGGCTTAGTTCGGACGCAAGAGAGCAAGAGAGAAAGAGGAGTATTTTTTATTTTTAAAAGAATGAACTATGTGTATTTTGGTATTTAACAAAAGGGATTTGTACCAAGGGTGGACACAAGAGCTAAAAACTAGCATTCTTGTTTCTTTTGTGGGGTTCGAACCGGATAGGCATCCAAGAGGGGGTTCGGGGACTTTTTTTCGTGTCGGGATTACTTAAAACTCATAAAACTTGATTGTAAAGTTTTTCCAAAAGTTAATTATCATTTTTATTCACCTTAAAAATACTTTTCCATTAACCTAGAGTATTTACACGACATATTTACACTTTAAACCCTTCAAAACTTATTTCTCAAATTTCACGGGTCAACCACCCGAAACTTAACTAACAATAATAATAACCTCTAAAAAGGACTATTATTCGCAATAAACCATAACATTCCACATTCTCTAAAATCACCGCCGTCAACATGGTACAATATCAGAATAAACTGACAAACATCAAATAGTCAAAGGACTAAAAAATGAAATATTTAGAACACAAAAGGAGCAAAGGATACACATCAGAGTATACCGAATCAGTATAGCTATCCTTCTTCAGACATGGCAACGCACTTTTAATTAGTATTGGAAAGAGGTGATAAATATTTCTTCTTTTACTTGTTGTTTGTTGATGTACAAGCAAGATTGCTTGGATTAGCCTACTTTTCTGTAGGTTATATATTGATTTATGCGGTTTGTCTTTCCTTTATCTTCTCGAGACTCCTACAGGCTAGAGAGATGGAACTACTAAAGAAACTCCCTCTACTTCTGGAACTGTAAAAGGGTTAGGGCAATCACTTTTTAGATCATGGCTTGTATTCCCGGAGCCTTTACGTTAATTTTTAGCTTACCTAAGGTAATTTATTAAGAGAAAATTTCTAGGATTGAGATCTGAGCAGGCATTTTTCCCTGGCTACATTTTAGGGTGGTAATTGGTTGCTTGGTCGAGCAGCTGCCCTTGGCAAGGAAGGAAAGATTTTCACAGCATCTGTGGTTGTCTCGTCATCTTGGGAGCACTCATAGTTGTTTGAGTCGTTGCGTTAGGGCAATACAAATATGAGAACCAGTCGTCCTAACGCTACTATTAAACCTAATGTAGTTATAGTTATTACCACTCATCGGGTAGTTGTTCCGTAACACCTCGTAGACTACTAGTTGTTCCATTGTTGTACCACCCCAATGTGTGTTGCGTAGTAACAACCTAGCGGTCTGTTATGTTGTCAAACAGATGCAAAGACTACGAGTGATGGACAACTAAATGACAACGAGTGGTTGCTTTACCTTCTTGTTCTGTCGCATGTTGTTCTTCCGTCTTTGGGAACACTAGTTGTCTTTGGTTTGGAAAGGCCGACTCGATAGGGAGTTGGGTGTCTTAGCATTCAGTGACTAAGTTGGACTTCAAACACATCCCTTCAGCAGACTTTAAAACCAAGTCTCTAGTCAGTCCCTTGGTCAAGTGATCAGCTAAGTTTTGTTGATGTAACACCCCCAAAATCAGGTAGCAGCGGAATGTACATTTGGGGTGCTAAGTCGATTGTTACTACAATCAACGATATAGGAAACGGAAATTAATGGACGTTTTAAGATAAGATATCATTCGATGCCATAGCAAAATATCAGAGTTCATACATTAGGGTCATATGTTTTAAAGTCTTAAGCATTTTCATGTACATATTTAAGTAAACAAAGCTTCATAATACCAAAAGGTGAACTTAAGTTATTTAAAAGTTAATAAAAGTTGGCATTGAATATAGATAAACACCTATCCGTTCTTCATGATATACGCCACGGCTCCCCTCCGTTCTTCATACATTGGACCTGAAATTACATGCTAAAAGTCAAGCACAAAGGTTGAGTGAAATTCATAGGTTTTTCGGGTAAAAGGGTTGGTCAACAAGAGTCGAAGTGTACTAGTAGACTCTGATTCACATTCTAGTAGTCCAAAACGTTTATTTTGAACTTAGTCAGACCACGAAGCCTTAACAGATTTGTGCTTCCCATTAAGAATATAGGATGATTGCAACAAAAAAAAACCTACACACTCTCATGCTAAATGCACTTGATCAAACTAGTGACCAAGGAAGGTGGGGATTCTATAGTCCCGATAGATCTATCCATAACACTTAGCGTTTACTACCAATAACAATTAAGGATAATGATAAAATAGGGACTTCACGGCAACTAAGGTAACTTAGCAATATTATTAAGGCGTAATTGGGATCAGCATACGCTTTGTAAAACATTTGAAAACACATAGAAAAACACTTGTGTCCAATAGTAAAACAGCAATGTAATTCACCACCGTAGATTTTGTAAAACAATTAGTAGTAAAATAGGGGGTTATGAACTCAACTCGAGTGAATGGTATCAACAAGTATTTCACAATAGAAAATGCGTTCACGATTACGATCGAATGCAACCTATCCAATATATGTCGTATAAGGACTTAATACTTTGATTATGTATAAGGTGTTATAGTTCATCATACTATCGTTCGGGTATCATAGTTAATGAGGTCTTGTAGTGACGTATGAGGAGCTATGGACACTTAAATTGTAAATCCAACACTCGTCGATACGCCACCCCGAAGAGGCCTCATTATGAAACTCCCTAGTAATATAGTACTTTAATTAACTAATACCACATATAATTCTATATAGCTACATCACCATCTAATCGTTTTAGTGAAATCATATTTATAAAGTAAAAAAACGTTTGTATAAGTTATACTTTAGTAAAACTGGAGTACTTTCTCGTTTATTTAATGTTTACTTCGTTTTCTTACGTCCACGTCTTCGTATTAAGAAGAGTTATCTAAATATAACATTTTCAAATTTGAGTTTTATGATGAATAGTGATTTTACTGTTCATAACAAGTTATATATTATATTTTTATAGATTAGTTATCTTAAATGTCGTAACTTATTGTTTTTAACTCCGTTTGTAGAGATTCTTTCGAGATGTCTTCGTATTTTAAAGTTTTATCGATTTTTGATGTTTTAAAGTTTAATTTCTTTGTGTTGTGAATAGGAACTTTTATAAAAATAGTTTATAAAGTATATATTTAACTTAAACTTGAAATCGTCGTAAGCTTTTTCGTTTTATAAAATCGGTTTTTTTGAGTTTATTACATGTCCACGATCCTTGGGCCATGTGTATCTTATAAAATCATTAAAATAGAGGTTTAAATTTTTCGAATTCAAACAGCCCCTAAATGGGTGTTTTTCTCTAATGTGTTTAAAAAGTCGTTTTTTATAACTTTTTTGCTTACACCCTTTGTTTACATGTCATACAAACCCTTATTTAACTTATGTTTATTACTTACTTAGGGGTTCCTAGTCCATGGTATATTCCAATAACATAAACACAGGAATAAGTGTACATAAAATTATAATCACAAGCAAAATTATGGTTTTTACAATGTTTAAAAAAGAATTCTATTGGTGATTTAACTTACATAGAACTTTTATACACATAAAATGATAAATGTAAAGACATAAAGGTTTTAGGTACACCTATATGGTATTTGTAAATATAGATAACCACATAATATAAACCCTTTGTTTAGATTATAACCCAATCTTGCAAAATCTTGACCCTAAACCTTAATTTTCCATTTTCTTGCTTAACCACTTATAAGACTTAACCAAAGTCTTCAAATCTTCTTAAGAACATCTTAGGATATGTTGTAGGAATGTATTGGAATGTGTTAAATTAAAATTTTTTTTGGTTTTTTTGTATAGATTTGGTGTGGGTATGGGTTTGGATGTTGCCGTGGCAAGGAGGGAGTATAAGGAGAGAATGGTTGTGAAAAATTGTAAGGAAATGCAATTTATATTTTTTTATATTGTGGGTGTTCTTGTTACTAGTTGTTTACTTTATATATTTAGAAGATAGTCAAGGAGGGACACATGAGGGTTTTTTGGAAAGTCTTGGGTCGAAAGAAAGGGAGGTAGGGGATTTACTTGTGATCTTGTGTTTTAATATGATGTGGATGTACAAGACTTTAGCTAGATATTTAAGATATTTCTCTTGTGTCTCATGACCATATCCGGCCATATATGTATATATGTAATGATATTTTATAAAATTTGGGGTATTGGGTATAATTGTGGGTATTTGTTGAAGCGTAGAAAAGTTTTGGTGCTTCCGGGTATGCCTAAATGTATTAAATCTGCGAAAAACGTTAAAGTTTTACGCTACCTAATAAAAATTAATATTAAAAAGTTGATTTTTTACTTTCATAAAAAATATATATTTCTTGCTTGACGTTAAACTTTAATTCATTTGGTGTCCGTTTTTAAGCAATTGTTGATTTTTAGTTTTCGCGATTTAAACTGTTAACTTATTTAAATTTAAAGTAAACGGCGTACGAGAAAAAAAAAATTAGGTGAAATATATGGACGTCATATAATGACTTGAAAATATGGAAATTTTACAGTCTCACTCCGGTTAGAGGTGCCTTGTTCTCAAGGCTCAAGGTTGCCGGCATTTGAGGAAATTACGGGTTACTGAGCAAAAGATATGGATACTTCTTTTGAAATTGGTCGTCTCTGTTTCCCAAGTCTACTCAGCTCTTATGGAGAGTTTCACTTCGAACTTTGACTAATGGTAATCTTCTACGCTTGAGCTTTTTCACCATCTCGATACATCAATCTATGGCTCTTCGATTAATATACGCAAATTTTCTTCAATCTCGATCTCATCCAAAGGCACTGAATTCTGGCTCAGCCAAGCATTTCTTGTGAGGTTCGACACGCCTTGAAACGTGTCGTTAGAACTGCTTAGCTCATGGGTACTTCAGCTGATAAGACCACCAGTCCAACAAGTGTCTCGATTCTAAATGGTTCCACATATCGTAGTGCTAGCTTTCCTTTCCTAATTCCCAACAAATCGTACCACTCACTTCCATGAGATACCTTAAGTAAACACTCGGTCTCCAAGTTGGAATTCTAGGAGGTTTTCGCTCTTATCAGCATGATTTCTGGCGATCCTAGCCGTCTTCAATCTTTCCTTAATTTGACTATCATTTCAGTCGTTTCTTGCCACATTCTGGTCTATTAAGCTGACTTTCTCACTCTAGTCCTAATCACAGGGGTTTCTACATTTCCGTACGTTAAGAGCTCGGATGGTGCACACTTAATGTCGTGTGGTAACTGTTATTATAAGACATCAATCAATGACAGATGAGTATCCCAAACTGCCACCAAAATCCCATAAACACAAGCTCGAAGCATATCCTTCAGAGTCTGAATAAGTACGCTCACTATGACGTCGATCTGAGGGTTTGGTAAGCGTATTCATATGTCTAGTCTATACCAATGCTTTCTGAAAAGCTTGCCATATGTGTGACGCATAAATCCGACCATCGCGGTCTAAAATGATTGACACGGCACACCATGTCTTCGCGACAATCTCTTTGAATAAATCTTGCTAATTTCTCCGTCTTGTAGTCTTCACGGAATAGGTATGAAGTGTGGCGAATTGGTCAAGTTCTATCCACAAAGACCCAAATCGTATCATACCATGCTGCTTTTAGCAAATTTATGATAAAGGTCCATTGTAACTTTTCCCATTCCACTCAAGGAATTTGGGTTGATGAAGAAAAGAAATCCTGAGGGTTTCTGATGTTTAGACTTTATTCTTAAGAACACGTAAGAAATCTGCTAATGTACTAAACATCTGTCTCTTTCATAACAGGCTACCAATACAAGTCTCTAGATCAGAGTACCATCTTATCTGGCTCCCGGATGTAAATGATTATCAAATGTACTGAGATTCATCCATTTTGATCAATTTCCTTACATCACAACCGTGGAATCCAGATAGATCAAAGAAGTGAATTCACCCATCATCTCGTTGCTCAAGTGTCCTTCTAATCCTCTTAGCCTTTCAGTTGGGTGCTTGAGATCCTTAGAAAGCTTTCTGCTCTATGCTTCCAAAATCTTAGGTCTTAAGTCCTGATATGAATAGTATTACTCTTAGCACGTATGTCTTGGCTTTGAGCTTTCTTTTATGCTATAAGGCAATCTGCCAATTCGTTCGCTTGTCTGGGTGGTATTTGATCTCACACTCGTAGTCACTGAGTAGGCTCGATCCGACCGCCTTTGGGATATTTAATTCTTTCTGGTCAAATCTGTACTGGAGGCTCTTGTGTGTCAGTGTAGATAACTCTTTTGTCCCATAATGATAATGTCTCCAGTTTTTAAGAGCGAAACACCACCGCACCAATTCCAGTCATGGGTGATATAATTTTCTCATGCTTCTTCAACTGTATCTTGAGCATATGCTATCACTTTGAGCCGAAGCATCAGCTGCTCCAAAAACCTTGTTTTGATGCATCATAATAGACCCAAAGTCGTCATGGTCCATCGGGGAGTGCAACATAGGAGATTGCATAGTTTCTCTTCAGGATTTGGAAAGCTTCATCTTTCTTATCGCCCAACACATTCATAAGACTTATCTTTTGCGTCAACTGGGGGCTTGGCGATCTTGGAGAAATTATAAATAAATCTCTGGTAGTAACTCGCCAATCCTAAAAATGAACGGATTTCAGTTGACGATTCAAGAGTCTTCCAGTTTCTTGTCGAATAACTTGCTTGGACCAAGTGGATTCGTCACGGTTGACCACATGTCCTAGGAACTTAAACTTTTTATAACTAAAAATTCACACTTAGAAATTTGGAGTTTACTTCTCCTTCTTACAAGGAAGTCTCTAAAATCATCTTAAGGTGGACTTCATGCTCTTCTTCTGACTTTGAGTAGATTAAGAATGTCGTCAATGAACACAATTTATGAATTTGTCCAAATACGGTTTGCAGACGCGGTTCATTAAGTACAGATATTGCGGGCGCGTTTGTCAGTACCAAATGGCATGATGTGAACTTTCAAAGTGTCCATAACGTGTTCTAAATGCGTGTCTTCGTATATCTTCTTCTCAAATACTCTTAACTGGTGATAATCCCGAATGTAAGATTGATCTGGGAGAAAACGACACGCATGCCTTTGTTTCTAATTGGTCAAAACAAAGTCATCAAATTTGTGGGAAGGAGTGGTTAACTGTTCTTTATAGTCAACTTTGTTTAGTTCCCTTATAGTCTTTACTCGTTCTCTTCGAAACCGTCTTTCTCTTGACAAAAGAGCACAGGGTGCCCCCATGGGTGATGTGAATTGGTCGATAGAAACCCTTTCTCCTTGAAGTTCTTAAGATAGGTTCGACTTTATAACATTTCTGATGGGCGGCTAACCGGTATTGGAGATCTAACAACTGGCGATGCGCTAGAATAAGATCAATGCAAAATTCTATCTCTCGCACAGAGGTAAAAACCTAACTAGATCGTCTGGAAATACCTCAGGGAAGTCACGAACTAACACGTAGTCATCAGCTTTTTTCTACTATTTTGCCTTGATATACTTGCAGTGAACGAGATTCCTTTTCCGGCCTTGCCTTGACTTCAGTATCGTGCCAATTCGGAAGAGGAATACGGACAATCTTCTCATAACAATAGATGAGAGCTCGGTGTATGTCCAACCAAAATAAATTCCAATGATACATCATAAAACTTCCTAGCCGGGTGGCAACAAGTTCTCATTTTGAACACCGTGATTACACAAGGACTAAGTGTAGATACGGTTAAATTGGTATTGGTTGCTAACAACTTTTCCATCCTGCTCAATTCTTTTTCATAATTGTAATTTAAATTGCTGGAGGCAATATCAATAAAATGTGTAAACGCAGAAGATACAAAACTCTTCTTAAATCTCCTGGGCGGCACGATTCTGGCAACACAAGTACACAATTCGTTGGAATTTGTAAAAGGTGCAGAGTCATGACACATGGTAGATAACGGAGAATGCTATAAATAATCATAAATTAATCAGGATAGTCGATATTTATATAATTGATGAATAGAAATAGATATTGATAAGTCAAAAGATAGACGTAAGAGATCAAAATTTAACAAGTTATTATTTATATAAGATTATATATAATGCATTTAATGACAATCGGGAAAAGTATAGTAAGGATCAGGAATACCGCTCATGCGCAGTGGTTATCGGATAGTGATGAAGGATTAGTATTTAAAAATGAAAGAAAAGATAACCTTTTAAACTTTGTGGTTTTAGACTAGGTTTTGAATATGACCTAGTGCTGTATAACCTTGTCTCTTTGGTACCATCTGTAAACACCCAAAATCGGAAAGGAAAAGAATGGGTAAACATGGGTTGATAGTCAAAGTACAACAATCAAGATATAGGAAACAAACTTTATATGGAAATTTTAAAGATAAGATTCATTCGATGCCATAGCAAAATATCAGAGTTCATACATTAGGTCCCATATGTTTTAAAAGTCATAAACATTTCAAGTACATTATTTAATTAAACAAAAGCTTCATAATACAAAAGGTGACTTAAATTTTAAAGCATATAAAAGTTGCTTTGAATTAGATAATACACACATTCGTCTTCATTGATATCCGCACGGGCTCCCCTCTGATCTTCAGTACCCTAGCCCTTAAATTACATGCTAAAAGTCAACACAAAGGTTGAGTGAATTCATAGGTTTATCGGTAGAAAGGGTGGACCATAAGATCGAAGTAATAGTAGACTCTTAAACATATTCAGTAGTCCAAAACGTTTATTATTGCACTAAGCTCATGACCCCGAAAGCCTTAAAATAGATTTGTGACCCATAGGAATTTAGGGATGCTTGCCCACAACATGAACTCTCAATTTAAAGACACTTGATCAAACTAGAGTGACCCAAGGAAAGGTTGAGGTTGTCAGTTTGTAGATCTATCCACAACTCTAGAGCTTACTACAATAGCATTTAAAAGGGTCCATGATAAATAGGGACTTCACGGAATTAAGGTAACTTTGCAATAATATTTAGGCTGTAATTTGGGTTGCTATAAACTTTGTAAACACTTTTAAAAACACTTAGAAAAAACACTTGTGTCCAAATAGTAAAGTCAAGAATGTAATTACCCCGTAGTTTTTGTAAAACAATCACCGTAGTAAAAAGGGGCTTATGAATACTTCAACCTCGAGTGAATGGTAATACAACAAGTATTTCTCAATAGGAAATGCGTCACGTAGTTACGATCGATGAATTCCTATTTAATTATGTTGGATAAGTACTAATACACTTTAGATTATTTATTGGTAGTATAGCTCATCATAATTATTCTTTCATGATATCATATTTTAGAAGGTAATTGTAGTGGACGTCATGGAGAGTGCTAGGACACTTTAAATCGTTAATCCAACAATGTCGATTCGCACCAGAAGAGGTCCTCATTATAAAACTCCCTATAATATAGTACTATGATTATACTAATACCACATATAATTCTATATTGCTCATCACCTATCTAGTGTTGTGTGTTAATCAATTTATAAAGTAAAAACGTTTATAAGTATACTTTAGTAAAACTGGCGTAACTTTCTCGTTTTGGACCTACTGGTGGACATTATGGACCAAACACCACAGCTAAAAAAGTCTTAGACTCAGGCTTTTACTGGCCAACAATCATTAAAGAAGCCCATACTCTAGTTCGCCTTTGCGCAGCATGTTAAAAAACTGGGAATATATCCAAACGTGATGAAATGCCCTTAAACAACATTCAAGTATGCAAAGTTTTTAACATCTGGGGTATCGACTTTATAGGACCATTATCGAAATCATATAAATTCAAATGCATCTTAGTCGCTGTCGATTATGTTTCCAAATGGGCCAAAGCTCAAGCTTTACCAACGAACGATGCCAGAGTTGTTATCTCATTCCTGAAAAAACTATTCTGCCATTTTGGTATGCCCAAAGCTCTCATAAGCGACCGAGGTACTCATTTATGCAATAAAATAATGGAAAAAAACAATGAAAAGATATGAAGTTACCCACCGTTTCTCTACATCATATCATCCTCAAACAAGCGTACAAGTCGAAAATACAAACCGAGCCCTCAAAAGAATCCTTGGAAAAATAGTTAAAGATAATCCATCTGTTTTGTCAAGAAAACTTGATGATGCTTTGTGGGCTTTCAGCCCGCTTACAAAACACCGACCGGAACCACACCTTACAAACTCTTATACGGTAAAAACTGCCATTTACCGTTTAAAATCGAACACCGTGCATATAGGCACTGAAGAACTGTAATCCTGATCTCATCGCCGCTGGTGAGAAAAGAATGTTCTAGTTACACGAGTTAGACGAACTCCGACATCAAGCATATGAAAACTCTTGTCTATACAAGGAAAGAACCAAAGTCTGGCACGACAGAAAACTCAAAATGAAAAAAGAGTTCAAAAACATAAATAAAGTGTTGTTATTCTACTCTAAGTACAAATTCAAACAGCCAAAACTCATATCTCGATGGCTTGGACCATATGTGGTGAAACATCAAGATGCATCTGGATATGTTGAACTATATGGAAAAGATGGCAAGACATTCATTGTTAACGACCATCGACTCAAACTATACCATGGAGAAGAAAATAACCAAAGGGGAGAAATCACTCCTTTCTTTCCTAAAAACTAAACTTGAGAAGTACGAGTCCAGTTAATGACTCTCTTAAAAATTAAGCGTTTCTCGGGAGGCAACCCGTGCTTTAACTCAAGTGTGGAGGAGTCCCTCTTTCTCTCTTCTTTCTTCTAAAAAAACTAAAAATATTTTTCTTTTTGTATGTTTTGTTTGTTCAATTTTGCAAGTAATATATCATAAATCAAAAAATTATGGCGTTTTACTCAAAGACAAGCTCGCAGCTACATCATACTATTCCCCAGGAAGTATCGTTTTCCCTTAATTTTCCCTATTTTTTTGTTTTTATCAGTTATCACATTGATGACAATGTTCAACTTAAGTGTGGAAGGGAGCCAAATAGGAAAAATTAAAATATATCTTTTCTCTCCATGTTTGCCCTGCAATCTAGCTACATTTTTAGCTCATATTTTAAATAAAAAATTAATATATGCTTTTCTTCTAAAATTAAAAAATGTATACACTTAGTAGGCGAATCTTACTCGGCTTGACATCATAACTAGCACAAAAATCAGTCCACTAAACTGTGAGGTATATTAGCCTTTGATGCATATCTTTTGCACATTTTATGAGAGTGCCGATAATTTAGTAGCTTCAGAACTTATGCTTGATCATCATTTACTAGACCGCATTGAGGTTAATTTATAGGCAATATCATATGATAAGAGGTAAAATAAATCTCCATGTATCCCATTATCTGCAGCACTCGCTTTCAGTGTTAAATACCCCAAGTATCTCAAGATCTATGTGCTCAATATCTCAGTTTTGTGCTAGCCTTAAGTTATCAAAGTATTTGTTATTAAAAAAAGAGAAAAGTTATAAAGTTGTTATAAGGCTCTGGCTTAGCGCATGAAATTATGCATCATACTCACCCAAATCATTTTCACGTTTTACCTCTTTGAGATTTTGTCTAGGTGCTCACGCCGCAACGGGCATGTTTATGTGTCTTGTACAAGCCTATGGTAGCTGCCTAGATTATGTCTGTGCAAATTGAGTGACTTCACAAATATAAACCCTATTTGAGTGACATGAGTGAATTTAAAAAAACAAACACATTCCTTATGTATTTCATCATTTCTCGTGAACTTTTGATACTTAATAGCATGAATATGTGCAGGTTCACTTAAAGACGGTACGAGCTCAAAGTATTCAAATTACAAGTGTTTATACCCATTGGAAGCAAAGTTAGAAGAAAAGAAATAATAAAGTCTAAAATCACAAGGAAGTGCGCCGCACTTATAACAAAGTGCGCCGTACTTATCAACGAAATCAATGAAGCCATTAAAGACACAAAGTACGTCGGTTTTCCCAGAATGTGCGCCGCACTTTCCCCAAGCATTGATGAAGAATGAACGGACATAAGCAAAGTACGTTGCACTTATAATAAAGTGTGCCGCACTTCTGGCCTCTCACATCCTATAAATAGAGAGGACTTCTAGCCATTTCACATATCATCACACTTCAATATCCAAATCTCTCTCATAATCTTCATCAATCTCTGGGTTTTTAGCATGAAATTCCGGCGAAGACGAAGAAGATTTATAGTATTTAGTAAAATAACGGGTTTAGCAAGATTTGATACTTGTAAACGGGTTGTGTTTATGCTCTATAGCCTATCCGGATCTTGTATGATTCTTATCTTTCTATTTCATTTTGTTATTATGAAATCATTAGACATGAGAGGCTAAATCTCTCATGACTAATCAGTGATGTTAATATAATAAATAAGTATTTGGTATTATTACGATCTTGTTAATCTTAAGCTTGTGTTGAAATCCTATCATGTCCTATCTTATTAACTTTGTTCATCAACTTTGATTGTATACACATAACGGTATAGGTCGAAAGACCCGTTGTGTGCTATATTGTTTTAAAGATTTGTCTATGATCTTTATCGTTTTGTTGGAGAAATCCGCTTACGTTATTTGATAAACAAAATAGATTTGATATAATAGTAACTTGATTATTTATGTGACACATCTGATGAAGTTAACTAAGATAAGTCTTAAGTTAAAACAAGTTGATTTGTGAAAACGTTTTTTGACCAAAAAACCTTTTTATAAGTTAAGTCCAAAAATCGAAGATCGTAATCATTACCATTGCTTAGACATTATATGAAGCTATCTAAGTAGTCATATTTCTTTATTATTGAATTCATCATCAATCATATCTCATCTGAAAAAGTCATTAAGTTTTGTCTTAAAACTCGCGATTATACGAACATAATCAAATCCCTGTGGACGACATGGTCTTACCTAAAATATTATATTACATACATGGGTTATACTTTACACGTGTTTTTTGTCACACCCTGACAATGGCGGAAACTCAGGAATGCAACATAATGATCAATCATAACACAAGATACAAAATAGAGAAAACAGAAGAAAGCAGCATCCCGCTCAATGCAAGTAGGGAGAACCCGTTCTTTATCTTGTTTCATCAGCAAATGTGGCAAACGGTGGTCTTATCCTCTTTTACTTATACAAACAAGATATCTGCTAAAGTAAAGGCGAGTAAATAAAGTAAATAAGAAAAAATCTTTATGAAAGCAAGTCCCATCGAGTGGAGTCAAGGCATGCCTTAAGGTAGCGACTGACTTTTTCAGGTGAGATGGTTCAATAGTAGATTAGATAAAGGCTCTTGCTACTTCCCACGGGGGGAGGAAAGTCAATAGCGTAGATAAGGAAGTGGCTATTCTTGTTTGTTCATGACTCCGCCGCGCTCCTATTTCATGGAATAAGCGCCTTTTCTCTTACAGATAAAAGAAATGGATTTCTTCCGGCTAGCTCGAAGGGAAGGAAAGAGCGCTATAAGAGAAAGAGTGCCTCGAGAATCTTTTTTCTTTTGAATATTTTTTATTTTTACTGAAAGCAGAGGAAGCATTCGATGCATCATAAAAAAAAAGTGCAGCTGCCAGAGCCCCTTACCAGCGGGGGTCCCGAGATATTCTATGATCAAAGGCTTTGTGGTTGTCACAAACTGGATTCGAACCAGCACCTCTGGGAGCAAAAGACAGGCCCAGCGAACTACCATTCATTCTGATCGCGACTTTGTTTACCCGGTTCCCCTCGCGGCTAAAGGGTACATCCGGGTCCGGTCGCATGGACCTACTTACCTTGCTTGTAGACCAGCTGCAGAGCTAACCCTTGTTCTATTGGTTTGATGCTACCAAGACGATATATCACTAGATCGATCGGTATCTTTACAAATTGATAAAGCTTTCGTCTCAATTCATACTTAGCCGCGAGCAATCTACGTTTGTGATCTCGTATATTTTGCTTCTCCGACATCTTACTGACTTTCCCCCTCATCTTTTTGAAAAAAGCCGCTCCACGGTGGTAAAGTCTCATCTTGTGTGTTGGCCGAAGTTACAATAGTGACATTGAACCCTCGAATATGTTCGAAGATCTCGAAATGATCTTCCAGTTCCGGGGAGAATTCGCAAAACTCCATTTCCATCAAGAATTGAATGGACTTTTCCCGTATTTCGACCGGAAAATCTAACAGAGACATTACTGCGGAGATTCTTACCAAAAAATGAGACATTCCATGCCCTCGGAGAGTGCTTTGCCGTGCTAGGTCACTTACATATCCTTTTTTGTCTTTATTTGACCCCAAGAATGGATTGGATCGAAACGACTTTCCTGTCGAAGCCCTTTGTGTCTGTATTAATTTCTGACCGCACGGAATCTCCATAGCCAATTTTCCATTTTTGATTATGAAATCAGAAGGTGCTGCCTTTGGTACTACTCTTATTTTACACGATCCAGGAACTTCCATAACGTTGGCGTGATTCGGTTTGAGCAACGGATCCTGACGTGATACATCTTCGTAATGAAAATTGAGTGTAAACATTATTTTTTTTTATTTCCCAGTATCGATAGAATGAGCACTGTGAACTATCTGCTTCAAAAAAGATAATTGTAAAAACATCAGAGCAATATATCGTAGTGTAGAACATATTTGAAGTAATGGGGATCACATTAGTAGGAATATAGGCCAGTCTCCAGCTTCTATCCTTTTCTTTTCCGCTGGCATCTCGCATTCACGCCCCCGTTTGACTGCTGCTGTTAGAACACCACAATATTCGTCCTTTTGGGCTTAATGCTCTCAATGGTGAATTGATCATTCGATATCCTTCCTCTTCTTATGAGAAGACAGAATGGAATAAAAGTAATGAAACCCGCGATGGCTACTGAATAACCTCCTTTTACTTTATCAATAAAAAAGCCTTTGACCCGTTCGCCAAATCTTGTTCAGTTCCATCCAAGCTCGGTTTTGTGTGAATCTTCGTGGAAGAAGAAGAAGCGGTTCACCAGCCACTACAGGATCCCACCAAATCATTAAACCTGGCGGCAGCTCGCTCTTTGATCAATGATTCACCGGTCACTAGATCCATGAAGAATCTAAAAAAAATCTGCTTTTTGATCAGTGATTCGCTGGCCACTAGATCCAGGGATCCCACCTTATTCTCAAACCTGGTGGCTCGGTTGATTGGAACTCCTTTAGGCGCATCCTGCATACTCATTCTGGCGGTCGCAAGTCCTGCATCCACCAAGAACATTTCTTCCTTTAAGCGTCAAACTTCAGATTTTAAGGCCTTTCCACTGCATCAAAAAAAACTTGAATTAGATCTACGAAATGATCGACTCAAATAGATGGTCATCATAAGCTATTTCTTTTCCTCCTCTTCCAGTTCTATTAATCAAAAGGCCATCATGGACCAAGATCCAAAGGGATCAATCTTTTACACCGATGTATCGTACTCTCTCGACCAGGTCATCATAAGAAAAGACTGAAAAATCTTTCCGAAGTGTTATAAAGAGGGAAGGCGCGCTACAACTAACATAACAGCCTCTTCCTTGCCCCCCTAAGAATCCAAGGGTGACCTTTGGATGTTGTCGTGACGCTTTGGTTACGAAGGTTATCGGGGTCTAGGTTTATGGATGGATGAAGTAATCGAAAGTCCCTCCAACTCAATCAATATCAACAACATGTCGTGACCGGTTAGGCTTGGTTGATTTTGTCAGAAAAGAAAGTAGGTTTCGGGGGTTCATTGATTAGTACACCCCCGGTGCTGGTAAGGTCGGGACCGTGGTCGTACGTCTCCGGTTTGCCGGCCTATCTTCTTTCTGAGATTGACCAGCCAGCTGGGCTGGTTTGGCTATTCTTTTCTATTGAAAAGGAGTCAGCTGTCTGCGCGAGTCATCTTCTTCTAGGCTCCGCTGGACGACACGGCATTCTCGTTTAAATAAATAGATGTCGGCCGTACTTGTGATGGTTCCCAAGGATCCAATATGACCACTTCACTTAGGTCTACGTTGCCACGATATTGTTCTATGGAAGCGGGCGGGCTGTTAGAAGTTCGGCCCGCTTTTTTTTGTGTCGTAGGGGAGGGATTGACCTTTCTAACGCATATTCAGTCGTACCGGCATGGCCCCACTGATTTCTTTTCGATCGGAGCATCCAGCAGCGCAACCCGGTTCTACTTGACTAAGCCCGTGCTCGTCCAAGGAGGGAGTTTGCTTTACCCAACCCCCTTTTTGATAACAAGGCAGAAAGCCCCGACCTGACATTCATTAGTTTCGAATGAAGAGTGCCCTGCCGCACCTACTCCTATCAAAAAGCGAGACTTTACTAAACAAGAAAAGCCCCTTCTATCTTATTAGTAAAGCGCTAACGCGCGCCCTGCAATCAAACTCAAGTTTCGCCTTGATCGATACGACAACCTTACTAATAGAAAGGGTCAAAATGCGCTCAAGCAACCTATCTTACTAATATAATAAGAAGGGCCGATCTAAGCCCTATGGTTGTAAAGCTACAGCTCGAAAGCCGGCCTTACCTTCTATGTTTTTAGTAAAGGGCCTTTTCAATAAGGCTCGCGCTAGGCGCTCACGTTTTTTGGCTTCCCTAAAATAGCAGATTTTTAAGTTGGTAAAGACCCGCCCCTTGTTTCAGTCAGAATGAGTCCCCGGGACCCCGGGACATTGGCTTCCGCCAACAGTGAACTATTAAGGATCGCATCCCGCGCATATTCTACATTATAGCCTGCAACTGATTCAGCTTCCGCTTCTGGGAGATCAAACGGAGCTCGATTAGTTTCTGCTAGACAAGAAATAAAGAACATAACCAATACAGGGAACAAGGGAATACCGGACCATATCTGCTTTTGCGCCATGACAATCTCACTCGAATTACGGGGACCTACACATATTAGTACAGTATACCGGGGTCCTCGGCCAGAACCACACGTGCAAGTTTCCCTGCATGTGGCTCGTCCGTGCTTTCCGCTTTGCCGCCTATTATATTAAGAGAATAGGTCCCATTCAAGCGGTTCGCCTTTATTCATCTATACCAGCTGCCACGCATGAGCCCATAGAAAGGATTTCAGCGCCCTTCTCTAGATAAGAAGCAGAACGCGCCATTACCTACAACCCTTTCCTCTGCCGGGGACTCCCACGAAATGAAAACGGGCGGCATTGCCGTATGCTCCACTTTTGTTGCCCTGGTTTATATCCCGGAGTACTCCTATGGCCGATCTGTCACCCAACCTACTTTAACAACCTAAAGGCTTGGTCCCGTCCCGTTTGGAGAATGACCCCTTATGGCACGGCTTAGTCAGTTATTCTCGCAGTTCAGATAAGATTCGGACCGCCACTTCTCTGAAAACATGGTTCTTGCCCCTCCTCTCTCCTCCCCCCTTTGAGCTCGTCCATTCGTTGGGTGATCCCTTGCTCTCACGTTCGAGTGTTTGCTCGTCGTTTAGGCCGGTGAGTGAGATTTCTGCTCATTGCAGTCACCTCCGGGCTTCTTCGCACCTGCAAAAAATCCCGGAATTGGTCGATTCGGACACATCAATTGTTTCTCTGTACAATCAACTTAGTGTAATAAGACAACCAACTTTACTATCGACTTTTATTTTTATTTTTTATGTTTTAAATACTAAAAATAAAATTTCATTAATAATTAAAACACATTAATAACTCAAATAAAGTAAAAACATTACAATAAAAGTTCAAATAAAATAAAACTACATTTTAGTGTGCATTTGTTTAATGATAAATGTGTTTCACTAAATCGGTTTTAAAAGCTTAGATAAATTTTCTCGTTGACTAAGTCGCTATTAACCTGTAACGTTTCTTTATGCATTCAGACGGGATCATCATCACGATGTTGCTCCCAAGGATAAAAGTCAGGAGAGATAGCCATCCTATTGTCATTTATAATCGTATTATGTAATATCATGCGTGTGTAGAGCATATCCGTTATTTTCTTAAGAGTCATTACCCGCGCAATTTTTTTTTATTATAGCCCATTTTTCTTTTAGCACGCCAAACGCTCGTTTCACAGCTTTTCTTGTTGCTTCATGCGCTTGCTTATACCTTCATGCGCTCGTTTCACAGCTTTTCTTGTTGCTTCACGCGCTTGCTTATACCTTATACCTTAGCACGCCAAACGGAACGTCTAGTGCTTTCATATATTTTAGATCGTTGGAAATAGGTGATTGATGTATAATGTTAACATCATTGTTCGCCCTGGAAACATCAAAGAACACATGCCAAATTTATAAGCCTTGTGAGGATGGACGTGACCCATGATCACTTATAATATTGAGCACGATATGCATGTGGGCAATTAGCCAACAACCAACCTGTATAATCAATGCTTCCTAACATCTCAGGAAACCATGTTTCTCCTTGTGATAAACATGGAGTTTTTCGACGTTAGTATAAAGAAGGTCTTCAGAAAAACTCGTCTCAATATAAGTCTATAATAGGCCTTACAAAACTTTTGGAGAGTATCACATAATGTTTTCTCACCCATTTGAAGATACTCGTCTAGCATATTAGTAATGGTGTCGTATGCCAATTAACAAATTGCAGAACTTCAGCAAAAGGGAAATGCCAACTCTTCCCGAACAACCACTACTTTGTTAATATGACAAATCATCAGTTATTTCTTGAACAATGCATGTAAATAATGACCGGCTCATTTAGAACCTCATACATAATATTTCTTCGTTATACAATGGGTTTTGAGAGAAGTAAGCGACCACTAGACGATCATGAGCACCATAACGATCCCTAGGTATCGTGTTTTAAGGTATCGAAATATTTGGGATCCAGTGAAAGCTTGATAATGTGTTGCACGAAACTAACCATTGATGTAGGTTAAGAGTTTGCAACTAATTTGATCCATGGATCCGCTTGAGTCAATGTTCAAGGGATGTCATTATTTATAAGGGATTGATAGAATCAAGACTTCACTTAGGATGATGCAAGCTCGCCTCTTTGATTGAAGAGTTGAAGTGTAGTGAAAGTCTCGTCTAGGAGTCCACCTTTTTGTTTCGACAAAAGGGGGAGAAGAAGTGTAAACAAGTAACTTATACATTTTACTATGAGTTATAGTTTACATATTTTGTCATCATCAAAAAGGGGGAGATTGTTGGTAGAAATATTGCGATATTTAATCTATACATTCTCTTCATGTTTTGGTGATGACAAACATGTAACTTATAACACATAACGTAAAGTGCTTAAGTTACTCGTAATCACAAATCATCAATTCGTCAACATCTTTCGACGTCTCAAGTTTTCTTCAACAATAAATTTAAGTTCGCACCCGACGTAAATCACTAAAGGTATGAACAAACAAACTTTAATTTGTTGAATGATCAAAGAAATTTTTTATTTTTCCAAACCTTACATTTATAAAATGGGACAAACATTTTTAAAATATATACAAAACATTTTTGTATTTATAAGAAATGTTTTATTCAAAATAAATATTTTGAATTCAAATTTTCTACCTAGAAACGGCCAAAAACTTAAAAAAAAACCTTCCTCACAAAAGGACAAAAAAGGGAGCGTCTGAAAAAATGGGCGGCCTCCTTAATTAATTAAGGGGACCGACCATAGTTAAGGGGACCGCCCTTGTATAATTAAGGGGACCGCCCAAATAAAAAAATTAATATTTTTGCCTATAAATAGTGGATTGTTTTCACATATTTTTTCACCTCTTTGTACAAAGTTTTCTCAGATCTAAAACCTCCTTTCAAACCATTTCCTTTGATCACTTAACTTATTATAAGTTTGTTTAAAATGTGATCCAATCATCCATTCATTGAAGTGCAAGAGAAGAACTTTCGTTATCATTAAGATACGAAGTTATGTAGGCTAGTTAGGGCATTCGTGACATGTCTTACATTCACAATGTATAGATCGAGTTCATGTATTCCAAACTTGTGTAATTGCTTGATCATAGTGATCATGGTGTGTATTGTAGTTAGATCGTGGTGATCTTACCAAGTGGTGTTAGATAGCTGTGATATAAGTAGTGTGTTGAAGTGAATGTGACACCCATGACTTGAGCAGGTTAGTCAAACTATTAGTGTTGACTTATGTATTTGTTGCAATGAGTGAGTTATGTATTATATGTGTTTATACGTGTTTATGTGTGTTGTGTGAGATATGTGAGATTCGATAATCAATCCATTGAGCGTGATCGTCTCATTGGGATTAGATTTGTGTTGAATTTTGTGGAGTTTATTTCGTTCACTTTTAGTGACAAGGAAATGATTTTGGTGATTGAAGCGGTTTCGCGTTAATTGTGTAAGCCGAACCACTTATAAATCATCGTGTCCGGTTTGCATTTCCTTTCACTTATCTCTTTACATTTATACTCTAGCATTTATCGCTTTATATTTATACTTGCATTTGTGTGATGTTTTGATTATATAGTTTTAATTATGTCTTAAATAAATGTGAATATTGTGTGTTGGTTTGTATTGTTGTAAATCGATGTATTAATATGTGTATATAACTTGTATGAACACTCATCATATTGTATCACAATGATCGGTATTTTGATACGAAAACATTTTAAGAATTTAATGAACGTATTCTCCCCCCCCCCCCTCTACAATTTCCACAATTGTATCAGAGCCGCGCTTTAAATGTCCAAAAGCAAATGGTTTTAAAAATTGAGTAAGTTCCATGTATCAAATTAACATTACGGGGATTAAATATGAAAGTGTTTTTGTTGATTAATCTTGTATTAGTTTTGTATCTTATATACACTAATTGATACTAGCTCGAGATAAAAATGATGCTTTAAATAAGTGTTATATCTTCGGTTTTAATAAGAAAGTTGTACAACCTTCGCAAAGTCGAAAAAATATTTTGTAGAACAAAATTGATATTTCTGAGTATCAAGTGGAGGACCCCATAATTCCTGGGGTGGGGGGGGGGGGGTCCCCCCTTAATTTTAGGGGGCACCACGCCTGTCTGATCGGCAGTTTTTTTGAATTTTGAAAAACTCATATAACAATCAAACGTAAGTCAATAGAAGTCGTGCACACCTGTCATTTCAAAGAGAATTATGTCTACTTACATATTAAAATACTTCCAAGTATTTATTTCAAACTTTATTTAGTCAGAAAGCATAATACACTTATTGTCCAATACGTTGAGTCTCGTTTTAACGTTACTTGTATTTGATCTTTTCCTTTCGAGTCGGACATTTTAGTTCAGTATATCTTTGAACAATGATGTAAATTAACTTTCAAAATATTAAAACTTGATTTTTGAAATGGGGAGGAAAACTTAATTTGTCTTCAAACAAAACAGAGCTTAAGTAGACATTGTTGTATCTATACATAAAAATACGTACAAGTACGTTTATGTGGATCAGCTATGTGATTATGTGCATATTTTTATATCGTAAGTTAGTAAAATTTATTGAAAAAATGATCGTTGTACTTTATAATTAAGCTAAATTGTATATCTAAGAAATGTGTCATGTACACTTTAGTTTGTAGCTAGTTTTTCGGATTATGAATATACTAGAACTTATGTAGAGTTCTTGCATTAAGATTGCAAAATTGTTCTTGACTTTGCATATAGGATAGATCACTTAACTTACAATTGTTTACATCAAACATCTTGTAAATCTTTTGGGTAATGGGAATATTTATAGGAATAAGGGGTTCAATAACATGTTTCAAGTATTTATTAAATGTAGTTAAAAACTAAGTCACCTAAAATTATTTCAACATTTAATCTATTTTAACAACAACGTTTAAATATTTTCAACAACCTTTGCTTGTTTGACCTTGGTGTTGGTTAACAAAAGAAAATGGCTTGTATTATACATTATAACTTAAAAAAGAGAATGCTTGTGCTTGCATGGTTCTAACATACACACATAATTATTTTTTTTTTAAACATATAGTATTTTACAAAAGATGTGTGTTGTATAAAAATGGTTAGAAAAAATCAGACTTCATAATAATGTCAAAACAACTATGTATATTAGTACATATCAACAAATAGTTTTTCGCCAACGTAAAAATTAACACTAATCTTGGGATTTATGGAACACACTATTTTAATATTTATCTATTTTCATTTTAATGAGTGTTCGTTTTGAAGGGGTTTCAAGAAAGATTTCTAAGAAATATATCTATTTCATTATTCAAATTATGGTTGTAATATAGAAACTATGGGCATGAACTTAGAACAGATTTCAGCCGGTTCTTTCCACATAAACTCTTTTTCGACCGACTCTCGGATATATCCGGCTTTCTTTAATACGAGAACGAATCTCTAACCGAGCTTGGCTTTCGTATGTAGGAATTGCCTCCCGAAAACTGTCATGGTCAGATCTGTCCAAAGGCAAATTTTCAAAATCTTTCTATCATGTCTAAGCGAATTAACCCCAAGAAGGTTCTAAATGTCCGCAGCTGGTGGCATTTTTCCTCTATAAACACCAAATCAAGCTTATCAGCTTCTGGAATGATAAAGTCGTACTCGAGCTCGACTGGGCTAAATCAAAAAACCAATCTTCTCTTAATAAAACGTTGATTTCGATGTGAGGTTGAGTATTTCCATTATGACAAAATTATGACTGAATGGATGCCCCTGACTTGAATATGGATGCTCAGTTAAAGAACTCCAAACCATGCCTAAAAAACAAACACTGATTTGATGAAGATGATATACCTATGTCCCGAGAAGAAGAAGCCAAATTCATGCAAATTTTCGTAAGACTCGTTTTTTCAATGATTACCGCGACCGAGAATCTAATCGCGATAATTGGCGTTCAAACGAACGAAGTAGTTACAATCGAGACAACTACCGATCCAATACTGATGATAAACCATACGATCTTCAAAAACAATTCAACGATTTCATGAAATCTTTTCTTCCAGCAATCCGACCAACGCGTTCGTCAAAGAAACTTTTGGATCTCAAAAACCCAACTCAAAACCGTGCCAAAATTCATCTAGCTTCAATTTCAAAAACCTTGAAACCAAGTTCGATAGACTTGTTGACAAGCAATCTGGTCGACCTTCTGGATCTCTTCCAAGTAATACTCAACCAAACCCAAAAGGAAACAATTACAAAGTCTACCAACCACCATAATCTCGCAATGAGCATGTGAATGTTGTATTCACAAGAAGTGGTAAATCCTACAACCACACCGTGGAACTTAATTGATCAAACAAAACTAATTCTTAAAAACGCTTATCAATTCGCGATAGCGTGGAAGAAGAAGATAGAACTACACCACACCGAAATCAAAATCCAAAACCAGTCAAGGAAACTCCATTACCCAAACCATACAAACCGAAAATCCCGTATCCTCAACGTCTAAGGAAAGAAAAAATGGAAGCTCAATACGGAAAATTTCTAGACGTAATCCGCGCAGTTCGAATCATGTCCTTTATCGATGTATTGGGCGGATGCCTAATTATGGAAAATTTTTAAGGAACTCATAAGCAATAAACATAAAATCGAACAAATTTTTTCCGCTTTCTTAAGCGACGAAAGTTCAACGATGATCCAAAACAAGTTTCACCTAAACTCGGAGACCCCGGAGTTTTGCTTATTCATGTAATTTCACAAAATCTTTCTCCTGCAATGCCTTAGACCGACATTGGTGCTAGCATTAAACTTATGCCGTATTCACTATAAGCCAAATTATCTCTCGAAAATCTTAAACCTGCTAAAATGAGCGTAAGATTAGCCGACAAATCATTCCAATACCCTGTTGGAATAGCTGAAAATATGCTCGTTAAAGTTGGTAAATTCACCTTTCCTGCTGATTTCGTTATTCTCGAAATGGAAGAAGATAGTAAAGTTTCACTTATTTTGGGACGGTCCCTTCTGTCACATGCTGACGCAGTAATTCGAGTTAAACAGAAACAACTCAACATTGGAGTTGGAACTGAACGAATGTTTTCAATATCTATTCTGCAATGAAAAATTCATATTCAAACGATGATACATGTTTCAGTATCGATATCATCGATGAAATCTTAGAGGAAGATTTCGACACTCTTCTAGACGAAGGTAGTAAAATTCTGCATTCCATTGAAGGAACCCTTCTCGAAGAAGAAATCTTTGCTGAATTTGATGAATTCATGGCAATGACTGTCGATGAAACTCTGACTCTGAATCCGATACCAAAGATCCGCCATTTGAAAAAATCACCATCAATACTGATTATAAGATCAAAACATCTCTCGAAGAACCTCCTACGGATCTCGAACTTAAACCCCTTCCTGATAATCTAGAATATGTATTCCTGGAAGAACCTTCCTTTCTTCCTATTATCATATCATCTCAGCTATCCAAAGAAAGGAAAAAACAAACACATATATGTCTTTAAAAAGCACAAGCAAGCCTTTGCTTGGAAAACAATAGATATTCCTGGTATTTGCCTATCATTTTGCATTCACAGAAACAACTTTGGATGATAAGAAACCCCGGTTGTCAAAAACAAAGAAGGTTAATCCGGATACATGCAAGAAGTTATCAAAAAGAAATGTAAAACTCTGGATAACGGATAATTTATCCAATTGCCAGATAGTCTTGGGTTAGTCCTATCTACTGTGTTACCATAGAAAGGTGGTATTACAGTTGTCAAAAAACGGAAAATGATGGAACTTGTTTAACCAGAACCATTACAGGTTGGGAGTAATACATCGTATACGTAAAACTCAATGACAGCAACCGCAAGATCATTTTCCCTTTCAATTATATGGACTCAATTGCTAGAAGACGCGCAGGAAATAATTTTCTGTTTCCTCGATGGGTTTTCTGGGTAATTTTTCATTTCTATCGATCCTAATGATCAAGAAAAAACAACATTAACGTGTCCTTTTGGCACATACGCTTATAGACGAATGCCTTTCGGGCTATGTAATGCTCCTGCCACATTTCAAAGGTATATGTTGGCAATCTTTCATGACATGATCAAAGAATCAGTCGAAGTATTCATGGAAGATTTCTCCGTCTTTGGAAACTCTTTCGACACATGCCTAAACAACTTTGATAAAATGCTCCAACGTTGTAAAGACGCTCATCTCGTCCTAAACTGGAAAAAATATCATCGTCCTGATCAAAGAAGAATTGTGCTCGGACACAAGGTGTCCAGTGCAGGACTTAAAGTCGACAAAGCAAAAATCAATGTGATCTTAAAACTTCCACCCCCTACTAATATCAAAGGTGTTAGAAGCTTTCTCGGACATGCCGGTTTTTATCGACGTTTCATTAAAGATTTCTCGAAAATTGCTTGACCTATAACTAAACTGCTCGAAAAAAAATACTCCATTTGAATTCAACGATGAATGTCAAAAAGCTTTTGAATCATTAAAAGAAAAACTCACATGTGCTCCTGTGATCGTATGCCCGAACTGGAATCTTCCGTTTGAACTTATGTGTGATGCAAGTGATTTCGCTGTAGGAGTCGTCTTAGGTCAAAAAGATGGTAAAAACTTTCACCCGATCTACTTCGCAAGCAAAACCCTTAATTTTGCTCAACAAAAATACACCGTAACCGAAAAAGAACTTATGGCTGTAGTTTTTGCATTTGACAAATTCAAATCCTATCTTATTCTCTCAAAAAGTATTGTTCATCCCGATCATTCAGCTCTAAGCACTTATTCACTAAGCAAAGATGCTGAAACACGCCTTATTCGATGGATCTTACTTCTAAAAGAATTCACAGAGAAAATCAAGATAGAAAGGTACCGTAAATGTTGCAGCCCCCACTCTAATTATCCCGACTTGAAAACAATGAGACAAGCAATGAGAGTGAAGTCGATGATGACTTTCCTGGAGAAACTCTTATGGAAATCAACACCAAAGACGAACCGTGGTTCGCAGACTTTGCAAACTACCTAGTTAGTAATATTATACCAAAAGGAGTAAATATCAACAAAAGAATAAATTTTTCTCTGACTTCAAACACTACTTTTGGAGGAACCTTACCTTTTCAAAAGGATGTTCCGATGTATGTTCAGTCGTTTGTTATATCTAAGACCAGAGCATCCCAAAACCATTTATATTAGTGTCATTACGGACCAACAGTGTGGACATTTATGGACCTAATAACTGCTAAAAAAGTTCTTAGATTTAGGATTTTACTGGAAACAATCATCAAGAAGCTCAACTACCTCCTAGTTCGCTTATGTGAAGCATGCCAATATTGACGGGAAATATCTTCAAAATGTGACGAGTCCCTTTAAACAACATTCAAGTATGTGATTTAGACATAGGGGGTATCGATTTTTGGGACCATTCCCGAAATCATATAGTTTGAATTAAATTCTAGTCGATGTTGATTACATATCTAATGGGTCCGAAGCTCAAGCTTTACAACCAATGATGCCCGAGTAGTATAGTCACCTTTTCTGAAGGAGGACTTATTCTGCCATTTCGGAATGCCTAAAGCCCTAATCAGCGACCGAGGTACTTACTTCTACAATAAAATAATGAAAAAACCATGAAAAGATATGGAGTTAACCACCGTTTCTCTACAATGTTTATCACCTCAAACTAGTGGTTAAGTGAAAAACACGAACAGAGCTCTCAAAAGGAATTTCGTGAAAAAACTGTTAAGGCAACATCCTGCTATTTGGTCAAGAAACTTGAATGATGTCTGTGGCTTTTCGCACTGCTTACAAAAAACTAACAGTACCACACATGACAAAACTAATATATGGAAAGAACTGCCATTTACCATTCGAAATTGAACACCGTGCATACTGGGCACTGAAAAATTGTAACCCAGATCTCATCGCTGCTGGTGAGAAAAGAATGTTCCAATTGCACGAGTTAGACGAACTTAGATACCAAGCATATGAAAACTTCGGTCTATTACAGGAAAAACCAAGTCTGGCATGACAGAAAATTATGAATGAGAAAGGAATTCAAGCAAGAAAATAAATTCCTACTTTTTCACTCAAAGTACAAGTTTAAACTAACAAAACTTAGATGTCGATGGTTGGGACCTTATGTAGTGAAACATCAATATCCATCCGGATATGTTGGACTTTATGAAAAAGATGGAAAGACGTTCATAGTCAATGGCTACCGACTCAAACTATATCACGAAGAAGATAATGACCCAAGGGAAGCGAGGTCACTCCTTTGTCCCAAAAAAACGGACCTCGAAATACGAGTTCTACTACGACTCTTTAAAAAATTAAGCGCTTCTCGGGAGGCAATCCGTGCTTTCACTTAAGTGTGGAGGAGTTCCTCCTCCATTCTTCTACTAATATCTTTTATTTATTTTATAAAAAAATCAACAAAAATATTTTCTCTTTGTGTGCTTTTGTTTACTCTTAAGCAGGTAATCTAGCTTAAATAATGTGGAAAATTACGACGTATGCTCAAGATTAGCTTACAGCTATGCATTTATTTATGCCTCAGGAAAGTACTTTTTCCTTCAATTTTCTATATTTAATCTCTATATCAGTTATCACATTGAGGGCAAATGTTTTATTTAAGTGGAAGGAGAGCCAAATAGGAACAATTAATCATATTTACTATGTTTGCCCTAAAAAATTTTCTAACTAATAATTTTATTATATGTTTGAAATTAAAAAATGCTCTTAGTAAAGAAGTCCAACCGGATTGACATTATATGCTATCACACCAGTCTACTAAAATGTGAGAAATCTAAGCCTTAATTATTCAGGGTATCACACTTTGGTACTAAGATAATTGATTCCGTTAGCTTGTTCGAGTTAAGGTTTGATTGCTCAGTCATATGTGTGTATTCTCGTTCGTTACGGATGTGTAGTATGGTCTTTGTCACCCACAAACACATTCAAAATGAATGCCCATACATCTCAAAATGATATCATGCACATACTTAAATAACTTAACACACATATATAACACATAACACACAAGAAATCACACAAAATGAACTCTTAGCCATTTCTAAAGGTATCACTAACCCAATTAAATCATGGATGTCACAATCTCGACTTCGTTAATTGGTTGAACTCTAAGTTTCAAAACCATTGGAAGATGGATAGAAAAACTAAAAATGCTATGTGGGAATTTTGGATAAAAAATTGTTACGATGAAGTACCAATAGATGACACACTATCATGTGACGACGAGTCCGACAACACAAACCACCTAATGAACAATGTTGACCCATTTTTCAAATCTTATCTTGATGCTCAAGAAGAAAAGAACGCCCATATGATTAATAAAGTTCAAGATGTTTTAATAAACAAGAATCAACAATTTATGGGCGTAAGATCAGTGAATTGGATAAACTCTCAACTAATAATGATAAAAATGATCTGCTCAATGAAGAAGTTTGTGAATCCAAAAAATTCGAAAGTAATATGGTACACGCTAGGACCAAATAAGCAATACGTTGCCATCAGTTCATGCAAACGCGATGCCTGAAAGAAAACCGAAGGCGTTAAGTCTTGCATCTACCATTAAATTTTTTGAATGAGAGATCAAGGATGGATCATAAAATGTGCATGAGATACGAATAGAAGAGCTGAAGAAAAAGTCTAACCTAAAGACTTCATTGTAATGAAAAGTGCTTCTCAGGAGACAACCCGGATAGTTTTTAATTTCTTTTATAGAGTCTGTCTTCCTAGACATCAATATGGCATTTTGCTCCATACCATATGGCGTATTGAATGTCTGGACGTTATCCTGTTTTTTTGTTTTTTTCATTTAAAACAAATTATTGTTAGTTTTGTCTATACGACGTATTCATTATATGATACGACGTATTTGGCAGACTGACCCGTACTCAGATTCTTTTTACAGGTCTTAATACGGCGTATCCTGGTTTTGGGATACGGCGTATCGACTGCCTGTATAGTTTGTGTTTTTATTTTTTTTATCCGTAGAATACCCAAGATAGGATTGCATGGTTTTCTTATATTTTGCACAGGACCTCGCTGAAAAGAAATCAACAACGGGTGGAGTATCTATAATGTGGAATCTAATGTGTGTTGTAGTCATGCTGGTATTCAGACGCATTCACAACACACATTCTTGCTCATAAACTCAACTTGGAGAATCATTCTGAGCAAATTTCAGGGGAGTTTCTCGTTCTAATTCCTTTATTTCCTATTTTTAACTATTATATCTATACGACGAGGACGTTGTATAATTTAAGTAGGGGGAGGAGAATTAGAATGATACTTGTCCTATTTTTCACATTAACATGCTTAAATTATGCTTAAATTAAAAAAAATCAAGCATACTTTTGTGAAATTACTGGTTACATAACCTGCGCACATAACCCTTATTACATATTGTGCAGATTCAGCCTTATCCATTTTTGAATATTTACTTAAATCCTACAAAAATATGAGTGTGCCGGTGATGTTGTAGACTATAGAACTTGGCTTGGTATATCTATTCAAGACCACAATAATGAGTACTATGGATTTAGATGGAGTAACTTGTTTAAAATAGTAAATTTCTAGGATTACACCTAAAAAGCCTATACATGTTTTTATTAACTAACTACACCGGTTAGTTAAACCCCGTATAAACCATTTGTTTACTCTAATTTTAAGAGTTAGATTCCCCTAGAAAAACTTGTTTAACCATTCCTGTTTTCACCAACTATTTGTTTTGTTACACCTTTATAGCTTAGCCTACCCTGTTAGATTAAGTCCATTTATCAGTTGCTAGTTGCTTTAAGTGTAAAGTATGTATTTCTTGTGTCTTGTGTTATTTTGTATCTTTGGTATGGCACATTGCAATGGGAATGTAAAAGTAGTTAAATTCATGTATTTTTACTACCATCATAATTATTGGTATATTCGAGTACGAAGAATGAATAATTATAGAAGAAATTATCCGGAGATATTATAATCGTAAAGTTGGTAAAATTACACCGAGATTCATAGTGTATCATTTGTTAAAAAATATGGAAAAATTAGAAAATCGCTGCAAAAAAGAGGAGGAAATTATGAAGATAGTTGGTTCGTTAAAGCTTAAACCGATTGTATTATTTGAAGGATCGATTATTCGTTGATACGTATTATAAATCAACAATGTAAAGTTTTGTATCAAGTAGTAGATATCGCCACTTGTCTTGTAAAAGTATGTATAGTATGGATGATTGGGAAGTTGACCATTTTGGGAACGCCAACTAAGGGTTGTTTTCATTTATCTTTAATCAAAGACGTTTTTCGAGTCTGCTAAACATGGAGTAGTCCATGATCTGTGTCTTTATCATGGGTTTGGTCGGGAATGTATCTAGCAACTTGTACCTTATTTGTTTGGACTTAATCTATTTGTTTTGTATATTTTATTTAACAACAATTATTTCCCTTTCCTAATCCCTAACCCTTAGGTTTTATTTGAATGAGGATGCGAGCAATCACATATGTCTATTCTGTCATTATGGCCATGTATGTGTGATTTTGTCTGCCTTGTTGGTTTATTACTTTTTCGTGAAAAGATTAGAAGATCCATACCCTATATCACTCTTCGTCATAACCCTTAGTTTTACTCGAGTGAGGGAATTAAATGCAATCACCTATGTCTATTCCATTGTTATGGATGTGTATATGTGGTTTATCACCCTTGCTGGTTTATGACTTTTGATAAAGACTACTAGTCCTATTCTTTAGCTTATTCGAGTTAAGGTTTGAATTCTATCATATGTGTCTATCCCATCGTTATGGGTGTGTATGTGCGATTTTGTCACCTTTATAAACTTTTTACTCCTTAGCTTTAGTGGTGGAGATGTGTATCCTTGCCAAGCTTATGATAGAATACTCGTCACGACCGAGCAATTGAGCGAATTAGTTACATGTTACCACATAGATTAGTCGAGTGATTTAAGTGATTTCATCTTCCTATTTCGCGAGGTATTTGGTTGTGTACTGGTAATTGAACAAATAAATGCTTAACGGAAAAATCCTTAGGGATACATTTTCATAAATTTCTAAAGGCTACTTGAGGACAAGTAGGATTCAAGTGGGGGGATATTTGATGAAATCAAATAACATCACTTTTATAACATCATTTATCCTATGTAAATTACCCATTTTGTATAATTATTGCAAGAATTGTTACTTCATCATTTATATATGAGATTCGCAGTAATTATGGAGTACATTGTGAAGATTAGCTAAAAGGCACGCATTCTGGAGCTTAAACGAAGAAATCTGAAGAATACTATTCTGACATTCTATACGCCGTATCCATCAAGGAAGTTACGGCGTATCTGTTCCTGCACTTCACAAGAAACCATGAAGAACAAAGACTTATATGCCGTATCTAGAAGCTATTATACGTCGTATCCAAGATATAGTATATGAAGATTCTGGACGATATTGAACGTGGTCCCTACTCCAAGAAACTTTCAATACGTCGTATTGACTTCAACCAATACAGTATATAGACCAAATTCCAAACAGTATAAATAGAATCCCTAAAAATGAGTTTAGGGTATGCTTGATCATATTTTCGATACCCTAACCATAAAAGTCAATTTTCAAAAGACAAGAAGAGCAAAAGAGGTCAAGCAAAGCTACTAATTCCATAGGAAACACATTGTAATCTCCTATACTCTAGTAATTATTCGATTTTGGTATCATTCGTTTAACTCTATTAGTTTACCTTGCTTGATTTGATTATTCTTATATTGATACACTGGTTAAGGGCTAATAACCTTGGGTATTAGCCTTGATTATGAAGATTTAAATGTTTGGTTTGTTTATATCGACTGCTTAATTTATCATTGATCGTTGTTTATGTTTATCAATTCATACTTGTTTACATGATTTTGTATGTGACCTACCATTCAACTGGATCTAGTGATACCGACCAAGTTAGCTTGATGCCGGGATGGCTCTCCATATAGCGATTTATATATCTAGAATAATAGGATCATAAATAATGGCCTATGTTTACCATTGGTTTATGTAAACAAGTTGGACTAGCAGGTGACCTGGGATCAACAAATAACGTACTGATTCCTTTGGTAAATACTTAGACAATGGACTACTAGAATATAAATTGCCGTTAAGAAGTAAGTGGGTAAAGTCTCCATGAGCTAGGGTTTAATAAGATCACCATTACTCCTAAGATAGATTATAATCAGCGAATAGGATGCTTTATGCGGATGCGTTTGTTTGTGATAGAATTCTACGTATCTAGGTTTTAGAAAGAAGTCTCGTCTAAATCTTGGCGTGATATCCTGCCTCGAAATAAGCACTCATTGCACTAAAATAAACAAACCTGCATTTTAATTGGATTAATCATGGTTAATATAGTTTTCTTATATTTGGCTAGACCGCATTTATATCTTTTGATTATCTACTTGCGTGTGTTATTGTGTTTTAAATTGATCTAAGTTACCATCAAACCTGTGCCAGTCTCTCAGACTAAAAACCCTATTTATCCGTTAGAACTAGGTTTAGCATAGGTTAACATAGATTAGAATTAACATTGTTTAAATTAAGTTAATTTAGTTAACCAAAATATTGATAGAATAAAAGATTAATGCTCTCGCTCTTAGTGATCGACACCCTACTTACCAACGAAACTACATCTGATCGGGTACACTGCCCGTTAAAGTATTATTTTAGGTAATGTCTACAAAATAAAAATGTAAAACTTGATAACGAAAATAACAACCTACACGACGACACATCAGTGACGTTCTTTGCCGCAATCGTAGCAACCTCGCTTTTATCTTGAGCTTTCACTTCCTTTGTTCCTAAAGTTATTACCGCGTCCTCTTCTAAACCTATTAGCCTCATTGCCGAATCGATTGCAGTCCAAATCGATTACCTTTTCGGAAAAACTTTCAAAAGTTTCTTGTCATTAAGTTGAATGCTTCAGCTTCTTCTTCGTCTACGTCTTCATCACTTCATCCTTGACTATCACTATCATCACTAGTTTGTTCCCTAGTGACTTTACTTTTAACAACTAAAGACTTAACCTTTTCTTTTGTAGTCTTGGAAGCTATGCCATCATTTTCTAAGATCATTTCATATCCTTGAGTTTGCCAATTAGCTCCTTAAGAGGAAGTGTGGCCAAGTCTTTAGCTTCTTTGATGGCCGTCGCCTTGGCTCTTCATTTTAGTGGAAGAGCACAAACAAACTTCCTCACATGATTTTTGCTAAAGTAATAACATTAAATCTTGTGAAGCTACTATTAATAGTTTCTTCACTTGAGATTGAGAACTTCTCATATTGTTGTGTGAGAAGATCAATCTTACAATTTTTGACTTGTAAATTGCCTTGGTGAGTGATGATGAGTGTATGCCAAACCTCTTTGGCGGTGATGATGAGTGTATGCCAAACCTCCTTGGTGGTTTTACACATGAAGACTCGTCCGTACTCTTTATGTTGTAGGGCGTTATAAATAGTCATCTTGGCTTCGTTGTTATTGTAGAGTTGCTTCTTTTGATCATCTTTAAGAAGTTTATATGATGTTTCAACTTCTATCTTTGTTTTAGGATCGTCCATCATGCAAATAAAGTCACCATTTTGAATGACTTGCCATAAGTCAATATCTTTGGACTTAATGTAAGTCTCAAAGCGGGTTTACCAAAAGCAAAACCCTTTGGCCTCTAGCAAAGGTAATCCTTGCATAGAGCACCCTTCAACATAGTTCTATTGAGTCATGGATCTTTACTCAACTTTTTTAAAAACCGGAGTTAGGATTTTGATCTTTTGAAAAAAAAGTTTTCAAATTAAAACGACTTATTAGGAAGGCTTTAACGCTTGAAAACTTGAATAAACCGCTCTAATACCAATTATAGAACCATAAAGGGGGTAGGGTGAATACAATTATCTTGACTTCTTCAAAGTTTCTAAAACTTTAAGTCACAAATAACCAAGGGGTGTGTTGATCTACTTGATGATGAAGACAATAAATAGATGAACAAGAGCAATATGTAGATAGAGAAAGAGAAAAAGAGACACAACAATATATATTGGTTCGGGATGGTGGATTTAGACCATCTGTACGTCTAGTTGCGAATCCACGACACCTATACTATTACTCTAGTATAATTCTTATGGTGGACTATAAATCGTATTACAACTTCGCTCCAACGATATGCACTAAGATCATAGCTCACTAAGAAGAGCTACTCCCTAAGAACTCATGATTTAAATTTTCCACTAGGATTACTAAGATCAATTAGGACCACTAATAAATTCCCCTTCGAAGCATACCAAACCCCAACTAGATCCCTAATGATCTAGGCTTGATCACAAAGATATACCCTTACAACCAAATTAAATAAATGATAGATTGTTGAACCAAGTCCTAACCTAGCCTATAGACTCGATTCTAATAGAAAGGCTATGAGAAAGAAGATGCTCAACTAATAACACACAAGTGTATATTAGGTACTTGTATGTCTCTCTTGCGGAGTTATGTTTTTCAATAGAATGATAGATGAGAAGATTAAGAACAAAAGAGGTGTTAGACTTAGAGGGTAGGAGAAGAGAAAAAGAGAGAAAGAAAGAATGGAAAGGGTGAGGAATACGAGAGCCAAGAGGGGGTATTTATAGGCTAAAATCCTAAATTGGTAAAAAATCATTCGAGAGTGGTGCGTTGCCCACGCGTCAGCGCGTGGCCAAAGCGCAAGAATCCCGTTTGGTTTTTTAGGATTTTGGCGTCTTAAACACCCGCTCTTCTTAAACCCTCAATTGTACTTTACGCTTTCACCTTTCTACTATTCTTACACTCAAGGTCAACCAACTCAAATAGCCATTTGATAAAAAAATATTTGTGAAGTAATTTAGAAGAAGATTTGGAGATGTTTGTCGAATATCAAAGAGATAGAGAAGAACTATTGGACAAAGGGTAAATGGGTATTCCTCTAATGTAAATGGTTTAGTTAGAAACTAACAATGGTTTGATGAATGAGTTAGCATAGTTAGGATAAAAAGGAATATGCCAAGAATATTCTCAACTTGGTGAGCAAGTATGGATGTTGAAGGGATAGGGAATTTGAATTTGAAATTCAAATACATTAAAGCATGTAGGATAAGATAAGATGGTGAGTTGTCATGATGTGAAGGTTTGATGTGATGTCAATAGATTGTAGTGATGTGATGGTTTGGAGCTTAAAGATCAAATTCAAATTTGAATCTTTGAGATAAGGCGGTGAGGTGGAAAAGTATGTAAGGGCAGCTTTTGTGAAGTGTGTGAGTTTTAAATTTAAATGTAGATGGGTGTGAGTATGTGTATAGGAGAATGTATGAAGAAAGTTTAGAGTGTGTATGTGTGTGTATTTTGAATTCAAACAGGAGTGTATGCGAGTGAGGAAATGTAAAAGATAGTGAATAGGATTGTGTGGTAGAGAATGTTATGATTTGATGGAAAGGAGTCTTTGTGGGGAATTTAGAGGATAACAAGTACATCAAGTACAATGTGTAAGGGAATGTGAGTTTTCATGTGAAGAGATAAGCTTGGAGAAGGTTTATGTGGGAAAGGTTTAAGCTTGGAGATGGTGTTGGTGATGAAGAAGAGAATAATCAAAGGATTGATTATAAATTAATCATATTGCCATTAAGAGAGAAAAGACATGGGCAATGATGATTAAGGAATGTTTTAAGG
>BQNB010060758.1:833-36788 GCA_026074375.1 Tanacetum coccineum
TCTAAATTGTGGTCGGATATACTTGAAAGTATATTGATGTAATTATATGCCAAATTTAGGTGATATTTGATGAATTGAATATAGGACTTATCCCAACTATGTGATTGTACTTTATGGATCTTGTCATTAAGTAAATCATAAATAGTTATCCTCTGACTTGAGATACCAGGAAACTGTCATGGATCTAGTGCATTTCTGTACGGCAATTTAACGCTATACGTAACTGGTAGCTATACGGATTGTTTTCAGAAGTGTTGCAAAATTCATAAGTTTTGCTTGTAGTCAATAAAGAATTTGTTTCCTTCAAATTCGTTTTGAAGTTTAATACAGCTGGGCCCCTCGTGGGATTGGTTAGATGTATGTGTGGCCACACCCAAGATTTTCTGGAATACGTTCAGAAGATTTGGTAATCTTGCTCAATCGGATAAACGAGAAACAGAATGAGTTAATTAAGGAATGACTTGAGATCCATATCCTTATTAACATTGTATTAGAAACAAAAGGATAATAATAATGATGAATCATTAAAAGGTTTTTCCAGGAGACCTTACTTGAGATCGTACTAGAGGCATCGGCGTGTAACTAGACGCTAACCGATGTGATCACACTATTAAATTTTGTCCAAGTGGGAGCTGTTAGTTTATGGACGTAAAAATAATAGTTGTGTGTTAGGATCGAACTCAAGATCACGGGATTGCACTCACTACAAGTTAACGATTAATAAATATTATTTATTTATTTTACACGTAAATAACGATCGTTAAGTGTTTAATGGAAATGACTAACGACTAAACAAGAAGGACTAAAAGAGAAATTGGAGACCATAGAGTTTGTGTTGGAGTAGGATTAGCTTCAAGTTTGAAGCATTATCCTAATAGAACTCTAACCCTAAATTACCCTATAAATACCAAAGGTTTTTTAAGGGAGGGGAACTCATAAAAAACACAAGATCTTTTCACTTTTCTTCTTCAAGATATTCGGCCACATAGTATTAGATACTATTCCGAATTGATTTCTTGTTTACCGGTTTACGTGATTAACGAGCTAGTTCTTGGTTAACTTGGTAATAGCGTGTGTACAAGACGGTGATTCAATCTTCCTTTAGATTGTTCTTGGAGTTTATTGATTCTTGTTCTTGCTAGAATCAAAAGGTATGTAACCCTAATCTTGGTTAATTATTTATGCATGTTAATTGATCCTAATTGCTTCCGCTATATTTATACTTTGATGTTATAATTATAAATTGTTATGAATGTATAATTCCATCAATAACACACCATTAGATTACCATTACCTACGCCATCATGTTCAAAGTACCACAGTCCATGTTTTAACAAAAAAATACACATGTTTCAGTTTACTACATGTTCTCCAAAAAATCATTAAACATAGGAACAAGATGATGGAGTTGCTACATGACCTTGCTAGGTCCAATCATTTTAACCCATCCAATACACGTTTTCGCTTTTAATTGCATCCAACCTTCCCTATAGAGATCGTTTGGATCACAGAGAATAGCAAGTGCGACCTCATAGACAGGATCATCTTCAGCCCACCCAATGGTCTTGAACTTATTTTGGCAATCTTCAAGAGTGGGTGGTTCGGATTTTGGAGGTTGTTCGGGTTCGATGATTCTGCTATTACTTTTAGAACACCCAAGAATTCTGTTTCAACTCCATCCATTTGTTGTGCACACTTTCTTTTGTTTTTCGCGACAAAAGGAACTTTTGAGTGAGGTTTTTGAGACATGGTACCTGAGACACCAATATCTTCATCGTCTTAATTACATGAGACTCGACAAATCGTGTAGGCTCATGTGATCTCGTTCCACAACTTTTAATGCCGATGGCCATAGTACCACCGAAAGTTGTGCACAAAGTTGAGGAAATGAAGGGTTGTGCTTTTCAATGGTTTTACAAGTTTATTTTTCTTCAAAACAAACATGATAGAATATAAATGAATGGAAAAACTGACCATAATCATACATAAAGCAAGTTAAGCTATGAAAGGGTAAATAACTAACCATGATTTCTAGTTCTCATTCCTCATCTGTTAGATTAAACGTGTTTATGGACTCATCATTAATATTGCATGTCCTGTTTTTTAAAGATATCCATGCTCTATACTTGGTTTTCATATAATCAAAATGATTTCTCATTTGCTTCATGTCAACTTCAAAATTATGGTTATTTGTTTACGGTTATTTTCCAAGTTATCCTCCTGGCTATCTTCTATACATAAATGCCAAATTTTCATTAACTTTTGTGTTTAATTATTTTGATTCATTATATCCTATTACATACTCAAAGTTAGCATAATCTATTACAGATCAATGTTACTAAAAACTCAAAGATTTACACAAAACTCGAAATAAACAAGGCTTAAACTCGAATCATAAAATTTGAGAACATAGGAGATGGTTTTGGAATACCTGAAAGTATTGTAGAACGAAAACTGGGGGATGGCGTAGATGAGAGGATAAAAACTCGAAAGAGGTTGTAGATCTACTGATTTTGCTAGATGGTGATTTGAAAGAGAAGAAAAAGAATGAAAGAGAGAGAGGGTAAACTGAACAAAAAGGGGTGTATTTGTATCCTGAATAGAAAGGGGTTTTCCCTCTCTTTTGCATATAAGATTTAATATTAGAATAAGTTAAAAAGAAAATGAAAAAAGTCAAGCTGCGTTTAAGGCTTTTTTTTTTTAATTTTCTATTAAGTCATGTTTAATTAAGAGATACTTAGTGTAGACACCCTCAATTTTATTACTCAATATTTTCAGTTATCTTTCTCTATTAAGTCACAAACAAACAGTTTTTACAGGACTTAAGGAATTCATTTTTCTTCATAATAAGCTAATTAAATCGAATTCAAACACCTCTTTAGTATTATATCCAAAAATATAAATAAGTAAAAAAAGATGTTGGTTTAATCTTGATAAGTATTTTAGTATTTACAGTATTTTAGTTAAGTTAGTATTAGAATTAAATAATTTAGTTTGAATGGGTCTCTATCTGACCAAGTATGTAAATTGTTAAGGGTCATGTGCCTATTCTTTAGGAGAGTCATGGGTAGTATTCTACTCCTTAGTTAGGTCCACGTTTTATGTATTCACATGGCTATAAAAGCCTTCTGTTACTTCAATAAAATGTATGCAATTCCAGTAAAGGTCCTTTACATCTGTTCCACACATAAAGTGTTTTCCCACATAAGAGTTGTGTTGTATGGTGAGATCAGAGGTGTACTAGCTGGAACCTACAAAAGATACGCACCTTAACAGTGCGTTTGTTTAAGGCTATTTAAGCACTCGAAATGGATTGAATCTAATATGTGTAGTTAGGTTAGCGGGTGTAACTGTTAGATTTAACTTTAATACCTTTGTACAAGGGTTTCTTCAAATCTAACCCTATCTAATAGGCGTGAGACATAATTTACTGTATTACTCATATCTTGAGATTTGTGCTAATATTACAGATTCGTTTGAAACTTCTTTGTTTTTTTTTCTATGATAAGACCCAATATATTATCATGTCTTTGAATTTTGTACAATAAATTTTTAATTATAATCCAATATATGAAATAATAAAGCAAAACTCAATGTTTGGTTACAATTTTGTACTGTTAAGCTTAGCCTCAAAGTCAAATAATTGGTCATATAGAAAAGTAGTACACATTAGTGGGATTACATGAATCTTTAGGCTTTTTTATTTTTTAGTGGACCCTTAAGTGACATGAGCCTCTTATCCACTCTTTTATTGTTTTAGAAATTATTTTTAACATTAATAATATAATTTTATTTTAATAAATTATTTAATTATATATTTTGTCTTTCTCACATCAAAACCAAATTCAAATTAAAATTCAAATTTTAATCCTAAACTCGTGTACAAACCAAACAGACTTTAAATTTTTTATCTCTTGCACTTCCTTTAATCTAAGACTTATCCTAATTTGATTCTCGCTTTATGAACCAAACGACACTAATATTTGGTAATAGTGCCCAATAGTTAAAGCCAAAACTTTAACAAAACTTTTTTCCCCTCGATCCCATGTCCTAATCCTCATAAAAAACGCACATGAATATATTGCATAATAGTAAGTTTAATGATTGTTCTAATTAAGTCACTCAAACTTTAAATTAACTAGGGGTGAGCATCGGTCTAAGACCGGACCGGCCAAGACAGGACCGGACTGAGACCGAATTGGTCCAAAATGCCGGCCCGAGGACCGGACCGAAATAGTACGGTCTGGTCCGGTCCGGTTCGGTCTTGGGTCCGGTCCGGTCCTACAAGGCATAATCCTCGGGTTTTTGGTAAGACCGACCGGACCGGACCGGACCGAAATACGTTCGGTCCGGTCCGGTCGAACGGTCCGTATACTCAGCCCTAAAATTAATCACAAAAGCCATCCAAGTTTCAATACTGTTACAATTTTATGTAATTGTTAAAAAACTAACTTTAATATATCAATATATGCAATATTTGGTTGTATCTTAACAATAAATACTCACACCCTGAATTTCACTAACCCCAACCACTTTAATATATACAACCAACTTATGCACAGTTGAAAAGAGATATATGCCATAAAATAAATACTCACCCCTTTAATTTCATTAACCCCAACCACTTTAATGTACAACCACTCAAACATAAAAATTACATAATAATATAATACTATCCAAGCGATTAAAACAAAGCACTTTTGAAACTTAATTATTATTTTATAATAAAAAAAAATTGTAGGGACTAAATTGGAACATAACTAAAAGTTGCTTACTATTTCAAAAAATAATACTGTATTGGATTGATAAAAAATTGAAGTGTTCTCATTTTTTCATAAAGGCTGTTTGAAAGTGTACGAGGATTGACTACCCAGAAGTGAATTGGAACAAGACTATTTGATTCTCTCGATGTACTCCAAAGCACACCTTTATTATGTGGTTGGCTCTACACAACAGACTCCAAACTCAGGAAAGGATGATAAAATGGTGTACAAAAGGAAATCTAATTTGTCCTCTCTGTAATGGCTGCAATGATTCATTGTCACACCTATTCTTCCAATGTTCATTTGCTCTTATGCTCTGTTCTCGAGTTATTAAAGGAGTGAAAAGAAAGGAAAAGAAAAGAAAGAAAAGGAAAAGAAAAGATAGTGATCTAACCCTCCTTTTTCAAAGACATCTTTACAAATGATAGGCGTTTTCAATCCTATTTTCGGATCTTGGCTATTCTGTTGTCAAATAACGATGGCAATTGGCACAGGTCACCGATCTAATAATTATTCAGAAAGCAAAAGGAACGATCATCTCGACAGAACATGAGCCAATAGTAACAAATACTTCTTGGGTTAAATGGAACAGTGTGTTTGGCGGCCAAAAGAAAAAGTGGCCTAAGGCGTTTCAAGCTTTATGCTCCTTAACAGAGCCCTTATTGATGAATGTTCTGGATATTTTATTTATCAATAATGATTCTTTATGGTTCTAGAGTTAATTAATCTATTTACGGAATGGATGTGTGGAGGTAAATAAAAGTCACTAAATATGCCATCGGCTTGCTGGAGGGAATATTATAAAATGAATTCAGGAAGTTGAAAGATCAAGGTATTAACAAAAAATATAGTGAGTCTGATCTAGGTAGAGATGTAAGATGATGGGATGGTTTGCAGGGTGAGTGGATGCATGGTGGGTAGAGGGGGATGGAGGTGTGTATTAGATGATGTTGGGGGTGAGAGGGTGCACAAAATGAGGGGAGGATAGAAATTGAGTGTCATGACAAACAAAAGGCAGGCCAGAAAGAAGACTGGGTGTTATGTTAGATCCGTGATAGGTCCAACAAGCGTAAACCTGGCGAACATTGACATAGACTAGAGCAATGAATCCATAGATCAATTCAGGAACCGAGAGCGCAAATTTCGCCCATACATTTACATATAGACGTTTGAATCTGAAACTGCCAATTCCCCATAACCCCATACTTCTTCACAGCTTCTGCATATACAGACCAACTTCACGTGGGGACAGCTCAACACCTAAAAATCATGTCCGTATATTATTGATTGGCACAAGCCAATGAACTCTTATTTTCCCGTATACTATGCTCTTGATAAAATAACAAGATGCGACAATCGTAAGCGAAGTATAATGAGCCCACCTTGATAATAACTTCCTACGAAGCATTAGAGATGAATCGAGCAAGTCTCAGTCAAGGAGCTTATACGACCAGCTCAAAATCCGATCGTGCATAACATCCGTGTCCCATTTATAGATGGTTATCTGGTCCCCCCTTTATGAGGGCTTAGGGGGATTTTCTTCTGTCGCTTCAATCGGCAGATAATACTAGATGAATCAACGTCACTTGACGTGATTCTAAAACTCTTTGATTAAAAGTGTCCCTATAAGGTGAATATTCTAGCGCTTGGCAAAAAATCAAATTGAAAGCGCTTCCTACGAGATTCAATATTCGCGTAGAGAATTGAATCGATGCTATCCTTGTCCCATTTGTATAGGGGGTTGAATCTACGATGACATAAATTTTTTTAGTTGTTGTTTTAGTTAGACAAATTAGACTCAAAATCTGTGACCTTGGTGGTGATATCGAATATTCGGCACACTTAACTCTACACAGGAAATGAATCAACTGGAATGTCCTCTTTACGTCTTCAGTCTAAAGTTAAGATGATGAACAATGTGTCTTTTTTTGTGGTTTGTGGCTTAATTAGTTTGTCTTATCGAAACAAACTTCTATTCGAGGAGAAGAAACCTTCAAAGGCACTTATTTTATTATGATGTTGTTTCCATATATTTTTATTTGTGTAAAGTCTAATGAAAATCTGTTCGTTCATTGGGAAGACTGGCTTAAAAATCCTTATTTTATTTTCACTTATGCTCTGTTCTCGAGTTATAAAAGGAGTGAAAAGAAAGGAAAAGAAAGGAAAAGAAAAGATAGTGAATTTTTTTTTACTATGCACCTTGTGTTCTCGAGTTTGAAATTAGTAAGAAATAAAGAAAGAAAAGAAACATAAAAATTTACTTTTATGCCCTTTAAACAAAATATCTGCTACTAATTTAATTTTTTTTAATAAGCCATTTATGGTTAATATACTTTTTTATTTAAAATATTCTTTAATCAAACTAACAAGCAAAAATGCGCATAAAAAATATGCTGGTCTATGTCGTGAATATAATTGGCCCATGTGCAAACCCAAGAAAGCCCAAGAAATCACTAGCCCTAATAATCGCTAAATAAAAAAAACGATGCGTCATTTTGCAGTCGGGCTTTTATTAGTTTCTTATTTTGAAAAAATGAAGATTACACAGTGGTTGAAGACTCTCTATGGTGAAAGAAATGAGGGTAAATTTGTCAATATAAACACTTTCCTTCCCAATCCGCCCAAATATAGAAGAAAAGATTTATAACAAAAAACCTTCAAATTTTCCTTCATTTTCCTTTACTTTCCTTCCCTTTCTTATTAAAATAAAACTCAGGAACACAAATATGTTTTTGTTCCCTTTCCTTTTCTTTCTTTTCTTCTGAAAATGAAACTCGAGAACTGAGCGTTAATGTTTGGAGAGGAATAAAAGGTGATCTGAATTTGACTAAGGCTCCTGATGATTGGGTGAACATGGTCCAAATGATGATCAATGGTATGGGTAAAAACAACATTAACAGTGTTTTGGGTAAACTATAGGTATTGCAGCCTGTGTTTACAACATTTGGAGGAAAAGAAATTTCAGGTTATTTCAAAATGTTAAAAAAAATGAGGAGGATATAATTAAAGGAACTAAAGAAGAGTTGAGATGGAAGCTTTTGAGTCTTAAAGTGAAGAATACTGAGCTCTGAAATTGTGTTCAGAAAGTGGAATATTATTGTCTGAATGGCAGATTTGTTAGACAGATGGCCTTGTACCTTGAGCTAGAAGTTTTGTTGCTGAACTGATGTGTGGTATTGATTGTTGTTGAGCAACAATACTACTGCATTAATTATAGGGATTTAGTCTTCTAGTCTCAAATGGAAGGTTTCTTGCTGATTGAATGGGTTAAGGGATGTTTGGATATGGGGTTTAACATCTATTATTTGAATATTACTGTTTCATTAATGGTTGGGAATGTTATAGAGATGGTTGGGCCTCTATCATGTGAATGACGCCTTCTATGAATGCCAGTTTCTTCTCAATTGGTGGATGTTGCATTGAGAATGACTCTGCCTTCATAAAGGAAATGTAGTTCTTTTGATAGAGGTAACAAGGCCTAATCTATGGATGATTTATTTCATGGGTGTCTAGCTTTTGAATACTCTGAGAGGTGGCTGCTGCAGAGTAGGATTAAGCTAGCATTCATGAAGGAAATGTAGTCCTTGAGTATGGTCTTAAGGGCTTATGAGGCCTGTGGTCTGTGTCTCCTTATTGTTTCTCTACAATGGAGTGCAACATTGAGGCATAGATGTCATAGGAAATGTAATGAATCCTGTGGAAATGTGGTGTTTAGAATTTCAAGTTTGTATGTTCTTTCCTATATTCAGTTTATTCTTATTTGTCAGGATAGTGTGATGTCCACTATGCCTAGTATTATCATGTGTAAACCTTATACTCTTTGGTGTTTAATATATTTCACATTTCAAAAAAAAAATGAAATACTATGTATTGTATGTTTAAAGTTTTATTGTGTAGTTTGTACCATTTGCTTGAGCATTTGCACTGTTTGTATTTCCTTTGTAAAATGAGGCTCTTTATTTCTAAAAACAGTGAAGTTGAAGGTTCGTTTTTTATTAACAAAGATAAAGTTGTAAGGATTGTCCCGCAGCACGTTTCTCTAACCTATTCATCTATCAGAATGACTAGACTGGTATTAACAGGTTGCTCTTTAAAAAAACAGTACTCAATCCCGCCAAAACAAGGTATAAGAATAGCATACTCTCTATCGGTTCTAATTTGTTGATCTTCCTATGTAACTTCACCAAAAGTAGGGGTGGCATGTTGGCGGGATGAGGTTGGCGGGTCAGGTTGACATGTTGGCGGGTTAGAAAACTCCAACCCCAAATCTGACTCATTTAAATAATTGAGTTAGCTATGTCAACCCTAACTTGTTTACACATAACCCGAACCTGATTCATTTAACCCGTATATATACTTGGGTTGGCGGGTTAAATAAGTTACACAGGTTGAATAGGTTAAACGGGTTTTGGGATGACTCATTCAAGCCGTGTTATATACTAGTACAAAAGTTGGCACACGGTTAAACACGTTAAATGGGTTTGAGTGTCGACCCGTTTAACCCATTTAACTTGTATAATAAAATATAAATATTTTTAAATTTGAGAAAAAAAATCTTAAACGGTTTGGCGAGTACACCCGCTTAATTTATTCCCAACCTCAACTTGACCTGTTTAATAAACGGGTTAAATGGACCCAAACCCGACCCAAATCTATTTAGACTCAACCAGAACATGTTGATTTTTATGTCGGTTTCAAATCGGGTTTCGTGTCGGATCAGAAATTGCCACCACTCCAAAAGAATACAATTACTGCAGTAGCTAAAAAAACAGGTTAAATTATACCATTATCACCCATATAAGGTTTTTCATTTTTGCCCATTCTGGAAAAACAATTCCTTAGACCCGACATCCGATAGTATGATCCATCTATTTTACTATTATGCCACCAGCCACATTAAACAATGAAACTAAACAATCAGGTTACAATACCTTACATGAGCAACATAAAGCATCCAAAATGAAGAATCAAAAACGAAAAATAACCAGTTACCTCATAAACAAATGATTTGATACATGTATTTGGTTGGACCATATTACTATTTCTAAACGTTGCCCTTTACTTCTTCATGATCATGCCAGAAATAAGCGTCCAAAAAACAAGCTTAACTTTTTTTCATTCTTCAGCCGCTTCATGTTTCCCTCTAACGCCATCTAAAAAGATACAAACACAGGCTTATAGAATAATATAATTGGAAAGTAATCGTTTCTTTTATAGAAAAAGCTTGAAAGTTAAACATTTGACATAGATACAGATTTGAGATATACCTTCATGCGCTGAATCTCGTCAACAGATGCATCTTTGTTGTCTTGCAGCCACTCAGTCGAGTCTACAATAGCCTTTTCCATTTTCTTCAAGCTCTTGGGGTGCACATTCTTCTTGATACCATATTCTTTTATCATATTCTTCATTTTGTAAATGTAGTCCTCAAAGTCATTGTGTGCAACAACTTTTTTCTTGAATTGTTGGTCCTCGAGTTTGTACTTGATGGCATCATTAACCATATTATCAATCTGTTGCTTGGAGAGTCTTCCATTTTCATTGGTGATGACGAGTCTCTCTGTCTTACCGGTTGATAATAGCTTCGACGTGACTGTGAGAATACCATCGATGTCTACTTCATAGGTATTCTCAATTCTTGAACCTCCTCTGGGAGCAGGTGGAATTCCATTAATACTGAACCGTCCCAAAAAATGGTTACGTGTAGCTCTCGCTCTTTCACCTTGATACACCTGGATACCTACTGAAGTTTGGTTGTCTTTATCTGCAATAACAATCTTGGATTTCTTTGTAGGTATTGGAGTGTAGCGTGGGATCACAATACTAAATACATTTCCCTTCGTGAGTAAACCAAGTGACAAAGGAGTGATGTCTAATAGACGCAAATCAGGAACAATCTTATTAACGTTAGAACATAAGTTTGTAGCCATAACGGCCGCACCATATGCAACAGCCTCATCAGGGTTCACACTCTTGCATAACTCTTTGCCATCGAAAAATTCTTGAAGCAAACGTTGGACTTTTGGTATCCTAGTTGAACCACCAACAAGTATAATCTCTTCCACCCATGATTTTTCCATCTTTGCATTCTTTAAACATTCTTCTAGGGTCTTGATGCACTTATCGAATAAGGTCATGTTAAGCTCTTCAAATTTAGCTCGAGTAAACCTCATAGAAAAATCAATCCCCTCGTGCAAGCAATCCAATTCGATTGACGTCTGAGTAGTGCTTGTTAGAATCCTTTTTGCTTTCTCACAAGCAAATCTCAACCTCCCAATTGCCCTTTGGTTCCCAGTCAGGTCCTTATTCCATTTCCTTTTGAATTCCTTAAGACAATGATCCACCATTTGGTTATCGAAATCTTCACCTCCCAAATGAGTGTCGCCGGTAACAGCTTTCACTTCAAAAGTACTTCCATCTTTAATGGTTATTAAAGAGACATCAAAAGTACCACCACCTAGATCAAAGATGAGTACATTTATCTTGCCACTAATAAGAGACTCATTGTCCAGACCATAAGCAATTGCAGCTGCTGTAGGCTCATTGATCATGCGAACGACGTTTAATCCGGCAATGCTACCTGCATCCTTAGTTGCTTGACGTTGTGAATCATTAAAGTATGCTGGTACAGTTACGACAGCATTTTTCACATCTTTTCCAAGGTATGCCTCAGCAATTTCCTTCATCTTTCCTAGAATCATTGAGGAGATTTCTTCGGCCAAGAATTCCTTCTCCTGACCTTTGTAGGAGACAACAATTTTTGGTGTGTCCAAAGACCCATTTATGACCTTAAAGGGCCAAAATGTCAAGTTTTCTCTCACTTTGCAATCACTGAATCTCCTTCCAATCAACCTTTTAGCATCTGAAAATGAATTGTACGTAAGCATATAGCCTAGACAAGATATTTCAGTTATTGAAATTTATAACGCTACGTGGCAGAATATACAAAATAGAAATAAATTAAAAATCAAATAGCAAAACAATAGTTAACTTGTGTTTAAGAATCTTACACAAATAACACTATCAGATAGTCATTGGTTTCCGACTTCAAGTATCAGCATTATTGGTAACACGTTCTTAACAACAACTGGAAAAAGACAAGCACAGAATGTTTAAACATGGGTACGGTCTCTTCTGAAACGTTCAGGTCATCATACCACTAAGCCACCTTGGGATGGTCACATTCGGAATATCTTCAATAATATAGGTCTTAAGTTCTGTATATCTCGCTACTGTTGTTATCAGCCTAACCGATTTTTTTTAATTTCTTTTTCGGGTTACCCCGGTAAACATATTACTCAAAAAAGCTGATAAGTACATGAATACGGCAGAGTACCGCATTGATTTACAGTAACACACTCATATGCAGAAACAACGACATGTATCGACATGCCGACTACATGAAACTAAAAACAAAGGTGTAGACTAATAGAAAGAAAACTTAACAGCCCACGTTCTACGCCTAACCACTGCAATAGTGCTATTAACCAAATATATAATCGGAAAACAAGCTTGTATTTATTTACTCAAAAAGATACTAACTTTGTTGAAGACAAGCACATAAAACAGTAAGTTGCAACTTCAGAATCATATTTACAAGAAAGATATATTTACACACGTTTAATTAACTGCATTTTTTTTGAAAATATATGCGTGTAATATATATCTCCTAACAATATATTGTCAACTTTGAGACAATTGTTTCCTTCTCAAGTTTTAATATAATAGATCTCAAAATATAAGTAAACAACATGCATGCAAATAAAAACTACCATTGTCAAGAAAAGAAAAGAAAAGAAAAAAAAATCATACTCACTAACCAAAGATGGTGTTAGCAGGGTGCATTGCTAGTTGATTTGCGGCACCTTCACCGGTGAGACGTTCATCGCCAACAAAAGCAACAGTTGAAGGCGTGGTTCGGTTGCCTTGTTCGTTAGGTATAATTTCGATTCGATCATTCTTCCAAACAGCAACACATGAGTATGTAGTACCAAGGTCAATGCCTATAGCTGGAGAGTTATTGTTTCCTTTACTATTCATTATAACTAGCTTTTAAGACTTATTTCATAATTCGGATTTGTAAGTTTCAGGTTTTAGGGTAAGCATGTTTTCCTTAAAGATATAATATTTGAAATGTAGAGTTGGATAAGACTGTTTTTTAAATACGGCCAAAGTTTGTTTTCCCTAAAGATATAACTTTTGAAAATTTAAATCATACAATCGCAATCTAAAGTTTATTGTGACTCCATATTTATCAGAATTGTATCCATATATGTTTCTCCGAGTTGTCAATATTCACCCGAGTATATATCAGAATTATAAAACACTATTTTAAAAAACAAATGGGTGAATCCTAGCTATCTATTTTTTCATAGAAAAAACCCTCAAATTTCACTTTTTTTTAAAACAACATATTTTGCAAACAGTAAATCGTCAAACTACAAAAAATACACCGTCACGATGAGAATATTTTTATCTTTTCGTAGACGGGCACTTTGATATATTTTCGACCATTTTTTAGTGTTGAAATTTCGGCCCATACAAATCACACATGATTTATAAAACCACGTGTGATTTTATATTGAAAAGCTAATTCTTTTTAAAACCACATTATTGGATCTAGGTGTCATAACACTATTATTCATAACTTGCAGTTTCATGAAAGATAAACGTATCGAATGCGAAATTTAAAAAAAAATCAGTGTAATTTTATAAATCATATGTGATTTCACAAAATCACATGTGATTCTTTTCGCAATGACGAGAATATTTTTATCTTTCAGTAGATGGTCATTTTCATATACTTGCGAAGACTTTTTAGTGTTGAAATTTCTGCTAAAAAAGTACACATGATTTGTAAAATCACTTGTGATTTGTTGTTTTTAAATTCACGTGTGATTTCATAAATCGCATGTGATTTCACATATTCACATGTGATTTCACATATTTACATGTGATTTTTAAAGTAACAAATCACGAATGATTTCATAAATTCATAATTCGCATGTGATTTCACAAATTTACGTGTGATTTTTTAAAGTAATAAACCATATGTGATTTTTCGGATCACATGTGATTACTCTGTGCGGAAATTAAAAAAAAGTTCGTCAAAAGTATATAAAAGTGCCTATCTATAGAAAGATAATTTAATTCTCGTCGCGATGGTATAATAATTTTGCGTAACGATTAACGGTTTGAGAGGTATTTTAATTTTAAAAAATAGGATGAAAGTGAGTTTTTTAATTAAATAAAAATAGGAATTAATCTAAACCTTTAAATTGAAATAAGATGGATAGCTAAGATGAAAGAGATTGTTTTTTAACTAGATAATGTTTACATGGATCTTTTGTCTAACTGTATAATAAAATAAATTTTGTAAATCACAACCCAGAGATGAAACCATGACTTAATATGACCGAGTCCACAAACAGTTTTGAATCGTAGCAGTAGAAACACATTTTGATAGACCAGATGCATTTAAAATGCATTTAGTATAAATCGATGTTCTTTTCAAAAATTAACATTATATCGAAAAAAATCCATAGATGTCTCTGGACCCTACCTAGTTCAGTCCCCGCACAACCCGTAAAGCTATCCTTAGCAAAACTGATCAATGTTTGCAAATTAAAACAAATAACATATTGAATATGAGTTGAAACAAACAACTAGAGTACATGATATAAATATTTACATTATTTTGCTAATTTTTTTTGAAAGGCAACAAATATATTTAAAACACTAACAAAAACAAAACAAACAAACGACATTCCACTTCTCTATGCAAGACGCTTAAAGAGAGAAGAACCGGCGTACAAAATTTGGATACATACAACAACCTAGCTAAATGTCACTGAATACAAAAAGAAATTGAGACCATGGACCATTGCTTCGACTTTTAAAATCTTGCAGACACAACATTATGATGCAAAAATATAAAACAAGCATGCACATACCTTGAAGACCATTCTCATTCCACAACACACCTGAATTAAGCGGTTGACATGTTCCAACAATTCCTTTTTGACACACATCAGTACCAAAGATTAAAAGATAACTTTTAAATCTTGCAAGCTTTAATCGAATCCGAGCACTAATCTAACCATGACGAAATTGTTCATCTTGATCTATTATATCCAAAAGAATGTAAGGACCTGTAGCTCATAAAAAATTGTAGTGAGATTGGAGACTTTATTTTCGAACACCTTATTGTTTCTAGAACACCACACAAGGTATAACATCGACCAACACACCGCTTGCCAAATTGACTTTTCTTTCAAGTTGAGACTATTATTATCGTCGTAGCTAATAATATCTTGAATATACCCAATATTGAAACGTCCCATATTCCACCACTTCAAAACTTTTTTTCCAACCCTCCACAACCTTTGAACACTTTAAAAAGCAATGTTCCACCGTTTCTATTTCATCTTCACAATGCGGACAAAGCGTCGAATCGAGGTCTATACCAAGGTGATCAAGCCAAGTAAACGCCGGAAGTCTTCTTTTTTGTAGACGCCAAATAAAAATACATATTTTCCTTGGGCTGAGCTTGTTCCACTTCGTCTCTTGTATTCCATTTGTCTTGTTTAGTATCTTGTCATCAATCAACTCTCTTAGTCTCTTAACCGTAAAGATTCCATCGTCGTCATGTATCCACCTCCACGAATCAAGTTCTAACACATTTGGAACGAAGAAATAAATTAAATCCGTCAATTCATCAAGTTCACCTGCCCCCACCTCTTGGATTTCTAGCCCAATCCCAATGTCAACCCCCATGACTCTCCTTCCCATATTCTTTTTTCACCAACCGTGATTCGTTGATTCATTTCTAGTCTATAAAGTCTAGGAAATTTGTCCATAAAAATAATTCCCTTTCTCACCCAACTATTCAAACAAAAAAGAGTACAGCTGTTCTTTAATCTTAATATGTTCTAAACATATGTAATCTCTATTTGTTTTAGGTCTAAGAAGCATATAAACTTCGGCCATAAGAAGTATGAATAAGCAAATAACTTTCATTGTAAATGATACTGATTATATGACGATTTTCAAACTTGATACTATTAATTATTCACCTAACTCAGGAATATATTATTAAGCTTTAAAGATAGATTATTCAAACCTCGGTATTTTTGACACCCCTAATTATAGAATGGGAGGTGATTTGCACATATTATGTTTTGATTTGCACATTTTTATGTACAACCGGTTAAAGCGGTGTATATACACAATACAATAGTTTAATGCATAAGATTGAGTGTCTCCATCAAAATATGAAGTGTGCAAATTATTTCCTTTATAAAATTGCATGTTGTTTATTATGAGATATACAAAAGGTGCCCCATATAATACTTGCAAGTTTGCCACTGCTTTGGTAACTAGTTTGACAATTAATTATATCCCATGAGTTGGAACTTGAGGATTAATGATCTCTTTCTCCATTCAAATTTGTTCAGGTATGAAACCTAATGCTTTTTATACCAGCAGATTCGAAAAATCGTATCTTTGATAACTCCTTCAACTTCTTATACCTTAAATTTAGGACCATCAAGAAAGCCCTTTTTCTTTAGGATCTAGTCTTCTGTCAATTATTATGGATAGAAAGAAATGTGACCTCCCAAAATGACGACTGCCGTGCAGCACGTTTCTCTGACTCTAACATTAGAATGACTGGTATTAACAGCTTGCTCATGTGCTATATATATTTTCCTTCTGATCTTCCTGATACTTTTACCCATATATGTGTATAAATAATTAAATATGCACGACCCCATATGACTAAACATTATAGTTACAGAATTGTTAATTAATACATATTATACCAGATTAAAGTACCTTACATAAGTAACAGAAATAAGGATCAAAATGAACCATAAAAAAAAGTGACTAATTAACTTCATACACTAACGATTCGGTTCATGTTGTTCAGGACCTTAATACTATTTCTAAACGCTTCCCATTACTTCTTCTTGAGCTTGCCGAAATAAGCGTTCAAACAAGCTAAGGCTTTTTTCGTTCTTCAGGTTTTTCATGTTTTCCTCTAACGCCATCTAATAAGAAACAAACAAAAGCTTAGTAAATCATATAATTCGAAATTAATATGATGTCAGTATAATATTATTGGACATAGAGACAGTCAGACAGAATTGAGATATACCTTCATGCCCTGAAGTGCGTCAACAGATGCGTCATTGTTGTCCCGCAGCCACTCGATCGCTCGTGTCAACAATAGCAGTTTCCATTTTCTTCAAGCTCTTATGATGCACCTTCTTCTTGGTACCATATTCTTTGATCAAATTCTTCATGTTGTATATGCAATCCTCTAATGCATTGTATGCAACTGCTTTCTTCTTGAATTCTTGGTCCTCGAGTTTGTACTTGTTGGCATCATTTACCATCTTATCAATCTCTTGCTTGGAGAGTCTTCCATTTTCATTGGTGAGGACGAGTCTCTCTATTTTACCGGTTAATAATAGCTTCGACGTGACTGTGAGAATACCATCAGTGTCTATTTCAAAGGTAGTATGCATTCTTGATACTCCTATGGGAGCAGGTGGAATTCCAGAAAATGTGAGTTGTCCCAAAAAATGGTTATCTTCAGATCTTGCTCTTTCACCTTGATACACCTTGATAATTGCGGTGGATTGGTTGTCTTTACATGTAATAAAAAGGGTTAATGGCATATAATAGCAACGTACTTTCTCATTTGACCCATTATCAGATATGAACTCCAAAAAGTCTCACAATACCCATCGAACTTTATATGAACTGATCCAATATTAGCAACTTGACCAATTTTTCTTACAAAATTCACGTCATGAGACACATGTACATGTCATATCCCTTCTTTTAGAGCGTTAGGTTCCATGTCAGCCCCTAATACACACCGTTAGGTTGTATGCGTTAGTGTTAGGGTTATATGTGTTTTTATTAGGGAAGACAACCTAACGGTGTGTATTAGGGGCTGACATGGAACCTAACGCTCTAAAAGAAGTGACATGACATGTACATGTGTCACATGACGTGAATTTTGTAAGAAAAAATGGTCAAGTTGCTGATATCATATCAGTTCATATAAAGTTCGATGGGTATTGTGAGACTTTTTGAAGTTCATATGTGATAATGGCTCAAATGGGAAAGTACGTTGCTATTATATGCCATTAACCCTAATAAAAACTCTTGATTGCTTCGTAGGTATTGGAGTGTTGCATGGGATCACACTTCTAAATTCAACTCCAACCAACTCTACACCAAGTGACGTCTAAAAGACACATATCACGAACAATCTTATTAACATTGCCACTTAAGTTAGCAGCCATGATGGCTGCGCCATATGCAACAGCCTCGTCAGGGTTCAAACTCTTGCACAACTCTTTGCCATCGAAAAATTGCTGAAGCAACAGTTGGACTTTTGGTATCCTAGTTGAGCCACCAACAAGTATAATCTCTTACACCCATGATTTTTCCATCTTTGAATTATTTAAACATTCTTCTAGAGTCTTGATGCACTTATCGAACAGGCTCATGTTAAGCTATTCAAATTTAGCTCGAGTAAATCTCATAGAAAAATCAATTCCCTCGTGCAAGCAATCCAATTCGATTGACATCTGAGTAGTGCTTGTTAGAATCCTTTTTGCTTTCTCACAAGCAAATCTCAACCTCACAATTGCCCTTTGGTTCCCAGTCAAGTCCTTATTCCATTTCCTTTTGAATTCCATTATACAATGATCCACCATTCGGTTATCGAAATCTTCACCTCCCAAATGAGTGTCGCCAGTAACAGCTTTCACTTCAAAAGTACGTCCATCTTCAATTGTAATTAAAGATGCATCAAAAGTTCCACCACCGAGATCAAAGATGAGCACATAAGCAATTGCAGCTGCTGTGGGCTCGTTGATTATGCGAAGGATGTTTAAACCAGAAATGGTACCTGCATCCTTAGTTGCTTGACGTTGTGAATCATTAAAATAAGCTGGTACAGTTAGGACCGCATTTTTCACATCTTTTTCTAGGTACGCCTCAGCAGTTTTTTTCATTTTTCCAAGAATCATTGAGGAAATTTCTTTGGCCAAAAACTCCGTCTCCTTACCTTTGTAGGAAACAACAACTTTTGGTGTGTCCAAGGGCCCATCTATGACCTTAAACGGCCACAACTTCATGTTTTCTTGAACTTTGCAATCACTGAATCTCCTTCCGATCAACCTTTTAGCATCTGAAAATGCATTGTACGTAAGCATATACCTAGACTAGATATTTCCCTTTTTGGGACTCATAACACAATGTGTGGCAGCATACGCTAATAAACATTAAAGTTAAAAATCTATACTACATATAAAAGAGGAAGGCACTTCACTCCTCCATTCAATGCACAAAACTTAATTTTAAATAATACTCACTCCGTCAAAAAATTATTGTCCCCGAACAAAAAACACATTGTTTAAGAAAAATGTATTTATTACTGCTTTCTCTTTCTTAGTTTTTGACAGAATGACAGTTTTACCCTTAGCTAATTAATTAAACTTTTTTTTAAAGTTTGTAATAATAATTTCAAGCAAGGGTAATATAGTAAACTTGAGCAAACTTCCTTATTTATTTTTAGTAATGGACAATTAAATTGTAATATCCCAAAAAAGAAACATAGACAAAAAAATGGGACGGAGGGAGTACATGTTATAAAGCATATGATACAAGTATAAATGAATTAAACACAGTAATCGATGTCATTTAATACACCCTATAAAATTAAAAATAAATGTTATTATACTCATTGTACAAACTAATAAAACACATAAAGCTTCATACAATTTATAACAAGTTGATGGTACATATGGTTTTGAAAATCGGACAAGATGTCGAGACCAACGGGGTCAACCGAAAACTGAAGTCGCCACCGGTTCAGCTAGCCAATAAAAGCCGTCCGAAAACGAAACGGAGAGAACCGGTTGAAACAGGTAAAACGGGTGAACCCGGGAACAAATTTTTTATTTTTCGCTGATTCATTAGTTCGTTATTGTTATTTTGTTGACGCCTAAACTTTAATCACATAATACATGTCGCCGCAACGACAAGGTACACTGATAGTAATAGTTAAATAGTGTATAAGAGACTTTTATGAACAAAGATAGTCATTGATATTCATTATATTATAATAATAAAACCTTACAAAAACCGAGAAACGCGGGTTGCACATTTATTGTTTTTGACCCGGCCTGATCCAAAGCTGACCCGATTAACCTTATAATTCTCGGGTGCATTAATTGTTGACCCAACCCGGCTTCTCAATCACCCTCCCTCATATTACCTCTCTCTCTCTCTCTCCAAATTATAAACCTTCAACACGTGTCTTTCCCACCCGCGTGTTTCTCAAATATTCTATCTACCCTCCCAGAACATGCGTAGATTTAGAAAAACACACACACACAAACCAAGTCGTGTCCAGAAACACACACAGCGCATGAATTATAGTAAGTTAGTTTTTAGTTTTGTTTAATTTCGAATATCGATTTGGGTTTTTTTGATTTGTTTTGAGGATTTTGTTAAACTGAAATCTGTTTAAGTTGGAATTTTACGGGGTTGGGTTTAATTATGTTTAATCTGAATGGGTCTGTGCGAGATGACTTTTATGATGAGTGATGAGAGTGAAGTAAGACCACCGACGGCATGACATTTGAAGATGGAAGATGGTGTTGAGTTTGTAAATCTCATTTTGGGTATTAAATATAATTTAAGGTTTTTTGGATTTGGTTTATAAATTTGTTTGGTTCGAGGATCTTTTGAGTTTTTTGATTTTGATTGAATTGTATCTTGATTGAATTGGTAATCCTTTTGGTGATTTTGATGATTGCAGGTTTGTGGGTTTTGTTTATGTAGCTGTGGTTCATTTTTGCAAACAAAAAACACAACCCTTGATGGTACTCTCTAATCTCTATTCTCTCTTTACATGTTTAGGAAATAGTGTTTGGATTTGTGTAGTTGAAAAAGTGCAGCCGCCTGTGAAGGGTTTTAGGGTGCCCTCTGTAAAGAGTTTTTCCGATAGTGTTTGACACGCCTTTTTATAGATAGTGTCAATTCAAGTGCAAAGAATCACTACAACAATCGCCCCTTTCCCTGGCGAATTGTCAGGCCTTTCCCCAGCGACATGTCGCTGGGGAAAGGTATCCCCAGCGACTTGTCGCTGGGGAATGCTCACTAGGGAAGCTTCGTAAGGGATTCTTTCCCCAGCGATAATCCCCAGCGACGAGGTGGGTCCCACTCATTTTTTAATCAAGGAACTAGTGCCACGGTGGCACACTTTTCCCCAGCGACATGTCGCTGGGGAATCTGTGGGTAAGCTAAAGTGATTAAGACCCATAATTAAAGCTTAACCCAGTGACATGTCACTGGGGATAGTTTTTAATAAACATTTGGAAAATACTTTCCCCAGCGACATGTACCTGGGGATAGCGTTTAATAAACATTTGGAAATAGCTTTTCCCAGCGACATGTCGCTGGAGAAAGATTTTATTAAATGTTTAATAAAAACTTTCCTCAGAAAACTTTTTTAAAAAATTTAAAATCAAGTTTCCCCAGCGACATGTCGCTGGGAAAAAGTCTGCATTTTTTTTAAAATCAAGTTTCCACAGCAGGCGTTTTCTAGATTTTTTCCGGAAATTTTTCCGGAAAAAATCTACCAAATAACAAAGTGATCAGCTCTGACTACACCTTAAAATATATATAATATAATAAAATATCAAATATATAGTAAGAATAGTCTAAAAGCAGAATCAATGATACCGAGAAGTAGTATAGAGCTTTCCCGGGTCGTTTATCCCCAACGAGGCTGGAATGGTAAATCGATACGATCGAAGATTTGAGTTTGAAGGAAGGAATGAGTTTGGGAAGTTGAAAAAGTCAAATTAAATAATAACGGACTAAAACGTTTAAGAAAAACCTAAAAATTATGAAATTAAACTAGAAAACGAAGGCCCGAATCCCGAACAAAAGGGGGAAAACCTAAAAACTTTAAAAATAACCCTACGAAGAAATTTTTGCTTCTAAACTACTCTAGGGATCAAATAACGAAGAATGAAAAAGACTAGACCGAAAACGGAGTTCGTTTGACCCAAAAACGAGTCAAAACAAAATCCCGCACCCGGACCGTGCTTTAAAAAGTAAAAAGTTGTAAAAATGACCCTACGAAAATTTTTATATTTTTCCTACAAACTAGATGATAAAAGAAAATTTTCTAAAAAAGCAAAATATTTTTTTGATAATTTTTGTATTTATTATGAATTAAATAAACTTTTAACTAAATTAAATTATAAAAAATACTAAATGTTTACGAAAAATTCTGAAAAATTTACAAAAAATACTAGGCTTTATAAAGTTCCTACGAAAAATAAGAAACACAAATAAGCTCCACAAATAAGCCCGAAAATAAGCTTAACAGCTTATTACACTTATAACCCAAAAACACCCTTAAGTAACAAACACCTTGGGTCTTTAACGAAAAAGACCCAAGGGCGCAGTGGTAAGGTGTGTTATAAAAGGGGGTTTGTATCGCTTGGTCCCGGGTTCGAGTCTTGCTCACCCGGGCCAAGTTTTTTCAGGAATAAGCCCTGAAATCGGCTTTCCTAAACGGCACTCTAGAAGAAGAAGTATATGTATCGCAGCCTGAAGGGTACATAAAAAAGGGGGAAGCCAACAAAGTGTACAAACTTTCAAAAGCCTTGTACGGTCTAAAACAAGCACCAAGGGCGTGGAATGCTTGTTTAGACAAATACTTGAAGAGTTTGGGGTTCGTGAGATGTGCTCAAGAGTATTCTGTTTACACGAAGAAAAAGGATGACGATGTCTTGATCATTGGGGTGTATGTAGATGATCTAATAGTGACTGGGAGCTGTCACAAGAGTATTCAGGATTTCAAGAGAGACATGAAGGCCAAGTTCGAGATGAGTGATCTTGGACTTCTATCTTACTATTTGGGGATTGAAGTGAATCAACAAGAAACAGGCATAACACTGAAGCAAGAAGCCTATGCCAGAAGTATCTTGACAAAGACTCGTATGATAAAGTGCAATCCTAACAAAAGGCCAATGGAACATAAATTGAAGCTGACCAAAGATGGTGAAGGAGAGTTGATAAATCCCACTGAGTACAGGAGTATAGTCGGAGGATTGAGGTATTTGACTCACACTCGTCCTGACATTTCATTTGCTGTGGGAGTGGTTAGTCGATTCATGGAGAAGCCAACTGAACAACATTTGCAAGCAGTAAAGGGCATCCTAAGGTATGTAAAGGGCACTCTTGATCATGGTCTACTTTACACAAGAGGAGAAAGTAAAGTCACCATCACTGGCTACTCAGACAGTGATCTAGCTAATGATGTAAATGATAGAAAGAGCACAGGTGGAATGGCGTTTTATGTGAATGGAAATCTGGTCACTTGGGCATCTCAAAAGCAGCGAGTTGTAGCACTATCGTCATGTGAAGCAGAGTTTATAGCTGCAACTATGGCAGCATGTCAGGGCATCTGGCTGCGACGTCTTCTCACTGAGATAACGAAGCAAAGAGTACCACCTGTTACTTTGTTTGTTGATAATCAATCAGCCTTAGAATTAATGAAAAATCCTGTGTTCCATGGGCGTAGCAAACATATCGATATCCGATATCATTTCATTAGAGAGTGTGTTGAAAATGGAGAAATCACAGTTAGTCATGTTTGTGGTAAGAAACAGAAGGCAGACATTCTAACTAAGGCACTGGCAAGAGTGAAGCACGAAGAGATGAGAAGTCTGATTGGAATCAAGAAAGTGAACTTCTGAATTAAGGGGGAAAATGATGAAATAATTCAGAAGTAATTAATTAGTTATTGCACGTTTTTCTCATTTAGTGGTGTTGAATAAATCAAACCATGTGGGTTTGAAACAACCGAGTCTTAGGCTAAGTGGAGTTAGTTTTTCCTTATTTTCTGGCAAGTTTTCCTTTAAATGCTGAGGCAATATGTATGTTGAAGTTATCTTCCAAAATTATAGTTAATAGAAAAAACCAAGCATTTGCCTTATTTCTTCCTGTTGTTACATTGTTTTTCTGCAAAAGCTTGAGAAAAGCTAATTTAATTCCAACATTTGGTATCAAGAGCACAACCTGGTGCATGCCCAAGTACCAATCTCGTGAAGAGATGACAGGAAACAATGGCAATGGTGAAAAAGACGGGCAAATCTCACTTCACTATCCGATGTTATCAAGAAACAATTATGCGGCTTGGGCGATCAAGATGCGCGTATTCATGCAAGCCCAAGGGGTTTGGGATGCAGTGGAGCCTAGAACATCAAACACCGTTGTGGAGGTGAAGAAGGATAAGATGGCGTTGGCGGCCATCTATCAAGGGATACCGGAAGACTTACTTCTGTCGTTGGCTGAAAAGAAAACAGCCAAAGAAGCATGGGAAGCTCTAAAGACGATGTTCATGGGGGCAGACAGAGTGAAGACTGCAAGAATTCAGACCTTGAAAGCTGAATTTGAAGCCATGAACATGAAGGAGACAGAAGGTGTTGATGAATTTGCCGCGAAGGTGACCAACATCGTGAGTACCATGCGCACTCTCGGCGACAGTGTAGATGAGTCCTATGTGGTGAAGAAGCTACTCAGGGCTGTATCGACCAAATTTCTTCAAATTGCTTCAACACTTGAGCAATTCGGGGATTTAGATAATATGACAGTGGAAGAGGTCATTGGAAGATTGAAGGCTCACGAAGAAAGAATGAAGGGGTATGGCGATAGTGATGAAAGAAGGCTTCTCTTAACTCACCAAGAATGGTCAGAGAGATACAAGAAGAAGACAGAGGGAGAATCCAAATCTAAATCGAATCGAGGAGGGTTTGGAGGCTCCCGAGGACAAGGCAGAGGAAGAGGTAGAAGTAATGGTGGTCGTGGGACTCGTGGAAGAGGAGGATCACACTACCATAAAGATGGAGGACGTGGCTCATCAAGTAGTCAAGACAAAAGCAAAATTCAATGCTACAATTGTCAGGAATATGGTCACTATGCAGCAGAATGCACAAATCCAAGACGAGAAAGAAGTCATGAGAACAACCTAATTCGAGAAGAGAACGAACCTGCACTTTTACTGTCAGCTCTCGAAGATAAAGGTGAAGTCTTCCTGAATGAAGAAAATGTTAATCCCAGGTTAAAGACGGGGAATGGCGTTGTGGACCAGTCAAAACTGTGGTATCTCGACACAGGAGCAAGCAACCACATGACTGGAGATAAAGAAAAGTTTCGTGATTTGAACGAAACAGTTCAAGGGTATGTAAAGTTTGGAAACGAAACCAGAGTTAGAATTGAAGGAAAGGGGACAATAGTGTTTCAGTGCAAGAATGGGGAACATCGAAAGCTTCAAGAAGTGTACTACATACCTGATTTGTGCAGCAACATCATAAGTCTCGGGCAATTATCAGAGTGTGGCGATGAAATCAAAATTAAGGAGCCGTTTCTATGGGTTCGTGACAAGACAGGAAGACTGTTGATGAAGGTTCAGAGATCCCCAAATCGTCTCTATAAAATCGAGTTGGAGGAGGTTCGATCAACGTGCTTAATTGCCCAAATATCTGATCCAACGTGGCTATGGCACGCGAGGTTAGGTCACTTGAACTTTGGTGCACTTAAGACCATGTCTGACAAGAATATGGTTGAAGGAATGCCAAAGCTATATGTTCCCACACAGCCATGTGAAGGGTGTTTGGTGGGAAAACAAACGAGACACTCTTTTCCTGCCCACACGAATTACAGAGCAACCAAGAGGCTTGAGCTAATTCATGGTGATTTATGTGGTCTGATATCGCCTCCTACACCATCAGGTAACAGGTATTTTATGTTATTAGTTGATGATTATAGCAGAGTGATGTGGGTTTATTTGCTAAAGTCAAAAGATGAAGCCTTTCAAGTCTTTAAGAATTTCAGAGGTTTGGTAGAAGTTGAAACAGGAGAGAAGATGAAATTGTTTAGAACTGATCGTGGTGGTGAGTTTCTGTCGAACCAATTCACCTCATACTGTAACGAAACAGGGCTGGAGAGGCATTACACTTCACCATACTCTCCACAGCAAAACGGAGTAGTGGAGAGGCGGAATCGAACAGTGGTTGAAATGGTGAGAAGCAATTTGAAGACTATGTGTATGCCGGATGTCTTGTGGGGAGAAGCTGTAAATCATGCTGTCTATGTCCTTAATAGGGTCACCTCTAAAGCTCTGAAAGATTCGACTCCATACGAGATGTGGACTGGAAGGAAGGCATACCTTGGACATCTCAGGGTGTTTGGGTGTGTTGCGCACATGAGAATTGTACAAAGTCACCTTAAAAAGCTAGACAATAGAAGCATGAAATTGGTGCATCTAGGAATCGAGAAGGGGTCAAAAGCCTATCGATTACTAGACCCGGACACCGGGAAATTGTACGTGAGCAGAGATGTAATTTTCGAAGAAGACCAAGTTTGGGGATGGGAGAAAAGCACGAAGGTGAAGGCAACTCCAGGTATGAGCTTCACAATCGAAGGGTTCAATACGGATGAATTTTATGATGATGATTTTGAGCCGGAGCCCGACTCACCGCAATCAGATCAGATTGCATCCCAAAGTGATAGTGACTGGACCGAACAAGGACCGGAGCCCATTAACCCACCAGTTTCACCCGCCTCACCAGTCACACCAAATGTAACGATCAATTCTCCCAGCACCGCCTCAAGTTCTACAGGCGGTGGCGCCCCAAAACGTTACCGTTTGCTCACAGATCTGTACGACGAAACTGAAGAAATTGATGAGTTGATGATGATTCGCAATGATGAAGAACCAGTCTCTTATACGGAAGCAAGCAAGAAAAGAGAGTGGGTCGAAGCTATGGATGCCGAATTATCATCAATTGAAAAGAACAAAACCTGGACCTTGGTCGATCTCCCTAAAAATCGCAAAGCTATAGACTTAAAATGGGTATACAAGGTGAAACGAGACCCAAGTAGAAAGACTTCGAAATATAAGGCCAGAGTTGTGGTAAAGGGGTATGTTCAGAAACGGGGAGTTGACTATGACGAAGTTTTCGCACCGGTAGCAAGGATCGAAACGGTACGCGTCATTCTAGCTCTCGCAGGCTCTAATGGATGGCGTGTACATCACCTTGACGTGAAATCGGCTTTCCTAAACGGAACTCTAGAAGAAGAAGTATATGTATCGCAGCCTGAAGGGTACATAAAAAAGGGGGAAGCCAACAAAGTGTACAAACTTTCAAAAGCCTTGTACGGTCTAAAACAAGCACCAAGGGCGTGGAATGCTTGTTTAGACAAATACTTGAAGAGTTTAGGGTTCGTGAGATGTGCTCAAGAGTATTCTGTTTACACGAAGAAAAAGGATGACGATGTCTTGATCATTGGGGTGTATGTAGATGATCTAATAGTGACTGGGAGCTATCACAAGAGTATTCAGGATTTCAAGAGAGACATGAAGGCCAAGTTCGAGATGAGTGATCTTGGACTTCTATCTTACTATTTGGGGATTGAAGTGAATCAACAAGAAACAGGCATAACACTGAAGCAAGAAGCCTATGCCAGAAGTATCTTGACAAAGACTCGTATGATAAAGTGCAATCCTAGCAAAAGACCAATGGAACATAAATTGAAGCTGACCAAAGATGGTGAAGGAGAGTTGATAAATCCCACTGAGTACAGGAGTATAGTCGGAGGATTGAGGTATTTGACTCACACTCGTCCTGACATTTCATTTGCTGTGGGAGTGTTTAGTCGATTCATGGAGAAGCCAACTGAACAACATTTGCAAGCAGTAAAGGGCATCCTAAGGTATGTAAAGGGCACTCTTGATCATGGTCTACTTTACACAAGATGAGAAAGTAAAGTCACCATCACTGGCTACTCAGACAGTGATCTAGCTAATGATGTAAATGATAGAAAGAGCACAGGTGGAATGGCGTTTTATGTGAATGGAAATCTGGTCACTTGGGCATCTCAAAAGCAGCGAGTTGTAGCACTATCGTCATGTGAAGCAGAGTTTATAGCTGCAACTATGGCAGCATGTCAGGGCATCTGGCTGCGACGTCTTCTCACTGAGATAACGAAGCAAAGAGTACCACCTGTTACTTTATTTGTTGATAATCAATCAGCCTTAGAATTAATGAAAAATCCTGTGTTCCATGGGCGTAGCAAACATATCGATATCCGATATCATTTCATTAGAGAGTGTGTTGAAAATGGAGAAATCACACTTAGTCATGTTTGTGGTAAGAAACAGAAGGCAGACATTCTAACTAAGGCACTGGCAAGAGTGAAGCACGAAGAGATGAGAAGTCTGATTGGAATCAAGAAAGTGAACTTCTGAATTAAGAGGGAAAATGATGAAATAATTCAGAAGTAATTAATTAGTTATTGCACGTTTTTCTCATTTAGTGGTGTTGAATAAATCAAACCATGTGGGTTTGAAACAACCGAGTCTTAGGCTAAGTGGAGTTAGTTTTTCCTTATTTTCTGGAAAGTTTTCCTTTAAATGCTGAGGCAATATGTATGTTGAAGTCATCTTTCAAAATTATAGTTAATAGAAAAAAACCAAGCATTTGCCTTATTTCTTCCTGTTGTTACATTGTTTTTCTGCAAAAGCTTGAGAAAAGCTAGTTTAATTCCAACATACTTGCAAGAATAAAAAAAAATGAACCAAACAAAATGCTAAAATAGACCCTCCAATCAAAATGCTGAAATAGACCCTCATAATTGTTATGCAAAGCTACACATTTGAGTAACCTTCCAGCAATGTAATCACATAAGCGACGAGATTAAGCATGCATTTGAACAAAACAATAAGTGGTTCATTTCGAGTACAACATAATTATCTTTAGATTATGTAGACATATGACGACTAGAGTTTATACAATTACTTCTCTAATCAAAGCAGGAACTGAGTTCAGGAACATAAGTTTAGAAAAACTCCTGGTTGCTAATCTAAAATGCAGAGGATGCTTAAAACCTAAGTAACCTATTAAGTGGCCTTAATTTGCAAACGGGGAGAGGAGGCGATTAACGTCCAGGCGGCCACTTAAGCCGTCCAAAGTGGAGATTTATTAAACAGTCAAATATCAGGAAGTATAATTTCACTATCAATGCCAATAACATTTCTTTCACAACCAAAATAGCAAACTAATTACGAACAAAGAGAATATTGAGCTTCTATGTCAAATTTCAATTTGCTGTTTGAAAATATAAAACAGATAGCTTCTTAGGAAGAAAAAAAAGATGGTATACCGTGACATCGTCACTTGGTTGTTGATTTCTTTCACATGCTACTATGAATAATTTGTGGCAATAAAACATTGTTCTCTTTCACAGACCTTGAATGGATATTTAACAAGACTAAGATTACATTTTAATGAAAAATTTATAAGACAGCATAACAATTGAGAAGTTCAGATTTTATTAAACATTCAGAAACAATTGAAATCTATAGTAACAGATTTTCCTCAGAAGAGGGTGTTGTTTCTGAGTCAACTAGAGCATGAAATCCAAGGAAGTTATGCTTGAAGACAAGACACTTCAGCATACAAGTTGCAATCCTCAAAAAAATTTGGTTTTATGAACATTTGGCACATTAAATAAAAAAAAGTGACTATGGTGCAGAAAGTGCCAGTTGTAAACATGGGGTTATAGCTTGTGTACCTATGAAATCTCGCGATCATCAAACAAGCTATAGAACTGAATACAATAGTTTTCTGTGCGAAAATGGAACCAAACTAGGAGAATGGTCAAAATGAAAAATCCATACATGAGCCTCTTTATGCCTTTAGGACGGGAGAAGAAAGCTGATTAAACAGAAGAAAATGAGCTAGTAAATCCTTTAACCCTTTTATACGAAAGGAAACATAGAAAAACTTTATTGAAGGTAACCTTAATCTCTGAAATTGACTGTAAGATTTCCATTGATGGCATTTTTAAATAATGAATTCGATTATATACACAAGATATCTGAAGGAATATCAGTAAGACATAGTTCATAGAACATTACTAGTTTTATTTCATACGTTCTATGCAGAAAAAGATTATTGTCTTACGGATGAAAGTGAGGAAGGATTTGGGAGAGTTCACAAACCTAAGAATTGGAGTCCCTATTCCCGGTAAGATCTTCTTGCCGGTATCAAGCTGCCATACTACAAGGACTCCTCCTTTTCCAGCTACATGCGTGAATAGATAAAACGGGTTACATAATAAAATAAGAATCTAACCATTAAAAAATTACAAGGCAAAAATTCAAACGCTTAAAAATCTGAAATGTTTTCTTACCATAATACAGATAAGCTCCATCTGACGAAAATAACAAGAACTTCACTTCTGCAAAATGCCAATGCCAGGTGGTATGAGAATCAACATCACTGTCACCTTTGACACCAGGTTTTTCATCCTCTTTCTTCAGCAGTCCATTGTCAACAGCAAATGTTCGATCGCCAAAACCTCTCCAAATCATAATTCTCCCAGTAACATCGCCAGCTGCTACAATCCTATTGGATGGATGAAAAGCAAGATATGGCAGCTTATTAGTATGCAAGAGTTTTAACTTCTAATTACTAACGTTTTTCAGATCTTTTGAAGGTACTTCCCATACACGAAGCTTGCGTTTTCCATGTATGCCAAAATACTTTCCATTTGAAGAGATGGTTATGTATTCTGGTTTTCTAGTCTATGATATTTTAAAAACATACGCACCTTATATAAAAATAATGTATACAACTTTGACCTGATTAAGGCATATTAATAGTAAGGTACACACCTCTGACAATATTACTCCACGAACAAGGCGAGATTTGGTCAAATTACAGTTCAAAATCTGCCCTAGCTAGATCTTTGTTTGGCTTATTCAGTTTGTTTTTGGTATCTTGCACGGAGATATAAGCATAAATATCAGTCGGATTTTCAGTATTACTATTAGTAAACTTTTCACGAGTGAAGAAAGATATCTCATATTTTCACGTGTGAAGAAAATATCTCTTATATTTTCACGAGTGAAGAAAAATATCTCTTATATTTTCACGAGTGAAGGAAAATATCTCCTATGTCTTCACGTGTGAAGAAAAATGTCTCCTATAGTTTCACGTGTGAAGAAAAATATCTCCTATAATTTCACGCGCGAAGATGCTTTTACTAAACTTTTCACGCGCAAAGATACTCTTAATAAACTTAATCTCTGCTATATACTACTTTACGCAAACTAATTAAGTCGCTTATAACAATCAAGACGTAAATGCTAATCTATACTTTCACATGTGGCATATTTATGATAATTACTTCAAATGCATAATAATTTCAAATTCTACAGTTAAATTTTATCCAAAAAAAACAGTTACTTGAAATTTTTGTGAAATCTGATTTGAAAAGCTAGTCTTCTTAGTTAATCTCAGCTTGCTTCCTCTTCTTCTTCACTCAGATCGATCGAATTTTATGTTAGTAAGGATCGATAGTGATTTTTTAGGGTTTTAATGGTGAATGGTGGTTATCGGTCTCAACAATGGCGTTTGGTGGTGAAGATTGTGCTGTTACGTGGTGATGGTGATGAACACTGTGATGGGGAAATCATCAGAAGTATGTGTGTGTTTGTGTGTGTTCAGATAAGAGGAGAGAGAGAAATGGAGTTGGAATATTTAGTGGCCCGTAAGAAATGAAAGAAGTTCACTTAGACTCCTTATCATTTTGGACGAAAAATTACATAAAAGCCCCTCCGTTTATGTTTAGTGTAAAGTTAGTGTAAATTGTAATTTAATCTAAGCCATTAGATCTAAAAAAGGAGGGTTAGATGGAGGGTTAGGATCTCTTCTTTCCTTCTCACAAAAATTTGTCTTCTCAAATGAATGCTTGTATATTATCGTGAGATGTGCTCAAGAGTATTCTGTTTACACGAAGAAAAAGGATGACGATGTCTTGATCATTGGGGTGTATGTAGATGATCTAATAGTGACTGGGAGCTGTCACAAGAGTATTCAGGATTTCAAGAGAGACATGAAGGCCAAGTTCGAGATGAGTGATCTTGGACTTCTTTCTTCACACGATCTTGGGCTTCCAGAAATAAAATAGCCCGTTCTTCAATACTTGGGCCTGCATCAGTTTCCTCCCCATGGTCCAGATAGCATGATGCTCTTATCCTGTTGTATTTACGTCAGTGAGATCATGGTCACTAAAAAGTTTAAAGCACACAGAAAGGGACGGAATTCATACCATGGTGAGTCGAAAAAAAATAATAGAAAGAGAAGCCTGATATGAATAATGCAAATACTGTAACTTGAATCAAGTAATGGTGTGTGATTGTTTTGAACTCAAATTGCTGACAATATATATAAAGAGCAAACAAAGTATTTCCATGCTAAGCATTGGATTCCAGTCTAACACAAAGGTACTTGTTTAATGCTAACATACTTAAAACATGCACTAATTTTGATTCCATTTTTCCGACACTGGTGTTTGTTGCATAAAAATGCACTAATTTTGATTCCATTTTTCCGACACTGGTGTTTGTTGCATAAAAATGCACTAATTTTGATTCCATTTTTCCGACACTGGTGTTTGTTGCATAAAACATGCATATGCATGCACCATGTGGATTAAGAAGGGAGAAAATTTACCTTCCAGAGCACCATAAAAACCCTGTTCAAAAATCTTGCCTTTCTTTTGCATACAAATCTTGGCAAGATTCTGAGATATTTCCATGTTCAGCTCCTTTAGACACCACCTTCCCTTGTAACATCTTTATTGATGACGTATAATAGGTACAACAAGCCTTTGGGCCTGGGCCGTACCATCGCATTAGGCCCTGGCCCAACTAAATAAATAACAAACATAACGGGCAGAAACTAAGCCCAAGGTTACACCGGCTACGGCCCGGACGCAACAAGACGGACGCGGATCGGTCACAGGCCGCTCCCGCAGACCACCTACGGATCAACTGACATCCTCGGAGGAGTAATGATGAAATAATTCAGAAGTAATTAATTAGTTATTGCACGTTTTTCTCATTTAGTGGTGTTGAATAAATCAAACCATGTGGGTTTGAAACAACCGAGTCTTAGGCTAAGTGGAGTTAGTTTTTCCTTATTTTCTGGCAAGTTTTCCTTTAAATGCTGAGGCAATATGTATGTTGAAGTCATCTTCCAAAATTATAGTTAATAGAAAAAACCAAGCATTTGCCTTATTTCTTCCTGTTGTTACATTGTTTTTCTGCAAAAGCTTGAGAAAAGCTAATTTAATTCCAACATCCCTTACAGAAACACCATATAAATTATTTATAAAAATTTTAGAATTACAATTTGGGTGGCTAGCTGCAAAGTATAGACAATATAAATATAAGCTTAATACTTGAGACATCCATCATTCAAACTACACCTTCCAATTCATATATTCTCTAAAAACATAATACTTTTAGCTCCAAAAACATGGGTTATTTCCGTCTTCAATCGTTAGTTGCGAATTCAAAACAATTAATCAAACTGAATAAAAAGCATCAACAAGACGTTCCCAAAGGATATTTGGCTGTGTATGTGGGAGTTCAAAGGAAACGGTTTGTGGTTCCTTTATCTTACTTGGACCAACCATTGTTCCAAGATTTGCTCCGTAGATCGGAGGAAGAATTTGGGTTCAACCATCCAATGGGGGGACTTACCATTCCTTGCCGCGAAGAAGCTTTTGTACATTTAGCTACCCAGTTACACATTTCATAAGCTTTTGTCATCCTCTAAAGATTTTGATTGTATAGTGTTAGACTGGTAGTGTTTTGTCTTTAGATAGGGTAGAGTAGGAGAACATGTAACAAGGGGCGTTCCCACTTTTTATAACTAATTATGATTTGGTGATTTCATGTTTATATGTTGTTCGATACCATGTATTTATTGGCCTGATCTGTTGTATTAGCCCGATTCAAATCACAATCTGAAATAGTGAATATGCATGTCCTTCTTAGGTAATTGTTAGGTAAAAGTGAACTCTGATTTTTATCAATCACTCGTTATTCTGGACAGCTTTTGTTGGTTACTAAGTGTTCAGTTTGGCTTTGAATGCATGATTTATAAGGTGTCACACTACTAGAAAACAGGGCTTTACACGGATTTCCCGACCGGAGTAAATCCGTCGGTATTACTTACAGAAGTACCGACAGATTACCAACGGAGAGTATTAGTGGCGGATAACCATTTAAACCACAAGCTTGATGACGAATTGATGTTGCATGTCCCGATCGAGTAAAGATATGTAACTGATTGATATAGAGCATGTCCCGATCGAGTAAAGAAAATAATTCAAATGAAATGAAAAATTGTCAACTCATAAATAAATTACTTCTCATCCCTATATTCTATTTCATGTTAATTTGTTACTTCAGTAAGTGATCACCATGAGAGTAGCTAATGCACTAACAATTACTAGCCTACAGTACTTCAATAGCATCCAACTGAACTGATAATTATGTACGTGTCATAATGACCGTACAAAATAACTTATACAACTTCATACCAAAATGATAACAATTATTTTACTATTGTTGAAAATTAATCATATTAACCGACACAAATAATATCCATTAAAACATATAACAACCCAAAATTTTCATCAATGTAATTATCCATCTATTAAATTAGATGCAATTGTCATCAATGTAATATCTACTTATTAAATTAAGTGCTCGATATCTAATGTAGACTCCAAAGGGTCGTGCCTTAACCTCACTATGACCTACAAAACAAGTAGGCCTAGTTATCATATATTGATTGGATATATAGATAACAAAAAATATTATGCATGTCTACCGAACTGAGCAAAGCCATGTGAAGCATAACATTAGGTAGGCCATTATAGAAACCGTACACCTTATTTTCATTTCAATTTGGGTGGCTAGCTGCAAGTATAGACACTATAAATATAGGGAAAATTCTTATTTTGCCCCATCAAGTACAAGTATTAGGTGTTAATTGCCTCAAAAAAATTTTGCTTCCCAAAATACCCAGAGCGACCTCGGCGACTTGGAAGACTTGGGAGACTTTCACACAAAATTTGACAAGTGTCCCAAGTGGCCTTAGTCGCCCAGTACTTGCATGGACACGTGTCAAGTTGTGCATAAAGTCTCCCAAATCTTCTAAGTCGCCGAGATCGGCTTGAGTATTTTGAGAAACAAAAAATATTTGGGACATTTAAGACCTAGTACTTATACTATTGGGGCAAAATAAGAATAATCCCATAAATATATGCCTTATACTTGAGACCTTCAATCTACACCTTTCAATCCTACAAACTCCTTGTAGCACTTCATTTTCTCAAAAGTAGTCTTCCTTTCCTCGAAAAAAAATAATGGCTGTTTTTTGTTTGCAGTCATTAGTATCTAATGCAAAACAACTAATAAAACTGAACGGGAATCACCAACGAGACATTCCAAAAGGATATTTGGTTGTGTACGTGGGAGAAATTCAAAGGAAACGGTTTGTGGTTCCTTTATCTTACTTGGACCAACCCTTGTTCCAAGATTTGTTACGCAGATCAGAGGAACAATTTGGGTTCAACCATCCAATGGGAGGACTAATCATTCCTTGCCGCGAAGAAGCTTTTATCCATCTCACTACCCAATTAAAAAAAAAACTAAACCAGTTGTTATTATAACAACTTATTGTTTACATAGTGGTGGAAGACAAACGAACAACGAGTTGCGCACCGCTAGCCTTTTTTTGATTGCAAAGCTAATCTTATGGAAAACCACATTTGTAGATCTAGACGTCATAACATTACTGTTCATAACCCGTTGAGTTCTATTGAGTAGCTCCACAGCCTCAGCCTCAGGTGCAAGAAAACCAAATGTATCAAACGCGAAAGGAACACTTGTTGATTTTCAATGCATGTTTTCTCGTGTTGTCACTTTGCATGAGGCGGCTTTAAAAGCAGCCTGGCCCACCGTAAAACCCTTACTACTCAACCCCACAAGAGGAGAAACCCCGGTCAGATCCACGTGCGTTTAAAAGTTTCAGGAAATTGTCATCCTTCCAAAATTTTGGCTGGATGGTGGTACTGTGGTAGTAATTTAGAGACTAAATGTTACAATAGGTGAACTTGTAAAAAGAGGCACTCCTTAGGAGTTAAGATTAATGTAGACCCAACATTTGTCATAGACCCAATGAACCAATTCTGGCCACTCATTTTTTCATCAAAAATA